>JAEAOA010001087.1:1415000-1607500 GCA_016746295.1 Potamilus streckersoni
GTCATCGATAATTTTATTACATGTAGCTACCACGCTGATGAATTCGTCTTTAGTGAGAGAACCAGATCTTAGAGATACTAACAATAACGAAAGATCATTATTTATCGCTGTGAATCTCTCAGTGATACGACGTTCATCTAACTCCTCATTAAACTTTTCATTCAAATCTTTCTTCAATTTCTCCATCACCATTTCATCCCTCTCTTTCACCAATTTCTCTATCCTCGCCTTCATGAACTTTAAAGCGCCAGCTGCGAGCCCCTCACGAATCGCCTTGCTAAGGAGATTAGAAGATATACTCCTGCGATCTCTATTACCTTCTACTAGATTCTCGGATGCTATCTCATTAGTGATATAATCAGACTTTACCGGCTCGGGTATGGAAGTGCTAGCATTTCTATCAGGTAGATCTTCGGGCCATCCTAATACTGTTCTTATTGAACTGTTATAAATATCTACAACATACCCAGGAGAGCTTATTTCAATTGTAGATGATAGCGTTGGTTCATGAACTGTTATCGCGATTTTTGATTCCCTTCTAGTAATAGATTTTATTCTACGTTGTAATTCATTATTAATTTGCTCAATTTGATAGGACCCAGTTGGTATTGAAACAACCTTCCAATCTGGAGTTTCATCTTTTTTATTTTTATACGCAAATACCAGAGAATTATTAGTTCTCTGACCACCAAATGGAACCGATCTAATATTGAGCCAACTATGATACACTCGTAATTTTGCCAACGCGATTTCCTTTACTGAAACAGGGGAAAGGAAATTAACACTGAATTCAGGGGTTGTTGACGATATTGATATCATGCTTGTTTTCCGCGGAGTGGTATTTTCTGCTATCCGCTGAAGTAGTTGAATCTCTTGCGACATTATTATTATTATTATTTACAATGTCTAATTTCGCAATAGATGAAAAAACGCTAGCGTTTTTAATCGCAGTATCATAAATACGTACCATCGCGGAGAACTCGTCTTCGGTAATTATCGTATCATCAATCGATGATGACATCAACGAGGATAATTGTGAGTAACCGTTAGATACTGTTTGATGTTTTACTATATAGTCGTTAAGTTTTTCTTGAGAACACGATAATTTTTTTTAGTAATAGCATTTGGAATTCCAGCAAATGTTGTCACCGCGGAAATAGCAATTGGGACAGCAATCTGAGCTACCATTGTTACTGAAGATAGTAGAATACCAGCACCGGCCATTATACCAGATACCGAGTATACTGTAACATCAATCGTGGTAATTCTCCTGCGATATTTTTTAATTTTTATTTCATACTCATCAATGAGTGTTTTGAGTTTCGTTAAAAACTCATTGACGGTATCATAGCGATATTGCGATGACGGAGTCATATTATTTTAAAATCTCAAGTGGTTTCTAATTGTTAAAAATTCTAATTCAGATCAGCTACAAACTCCATGTACCATACAAATGATGTCTTATTTAAATTAGGATCAGTGCTTGTTATTGTAAACCGTTTGTATTCACCCACGTCAATAGTCGTTGAAATCACGTTGTTGTATCCATATGAAGTCGATGATGATATATTAAACTGATTCAGTGACACTATTGTTAATCGATAAATACCCTTGTTTGACACAGTGAGAGTTATTGTATTCTTATTAGGTTCCCAATCTAATGATCCAGAGAAAACTGTATATACCATATTTATGATATTCCTCTCATGAGGAATCTTTATTTTTTCAAGTAGCGGAAGATTGTTTTTGAACGTTGTAATATCCGTGTTGATTGCTTCCAATTGCCGATTAATCGCTAGTATTTCTTCGATGGATTTTTTAATATCCGGAAGTTTGATATCTAGTTTATCAAGTGGACCTCCCAAAAATTTTTATCAACAATGTTTTTACGAAATGTTGAAAACTGTTTTACGTGTTCTTCATATCTTAATTGAAATGTTGCAATTCCAACATAGATGCTTTTATCTCTGCAATATTCGGTGTGGTTACTGGTGGATTTCCAAGGAATTCTATCAGCTGTTTGTCGATTTTGTCTACGATTGACTTTTGTACTTCATACAATTTATTGAGTTCAGTTTTATGATTGTTATATTCATCATTGAGTGATTTTAACGCGTTTGATGTGCTATCTACTGTTGTTAGTATATCCGTGATCGTCGAAACAAATATCCCCGGTTTGAGTTTTCCATCGTTTGAATATAAAGCTATTGTATTTTCAACGACGTCACGTCTTCGTCTTAATATATCATCCAATGACACATTACAAGATTTCAATTTGCCTTGGCGATCTTGAAATACAACTATTTCCCCAGGATCTACACTTGACAAGTTTAATGTCTAGGCGATTTCATCTTCGATTATTTTGTTTACATCTTCGACAGCGAATTTACTATCGGTTTCTGTTTTGTTTTTTTACTCTGATAGAGGTCGTCCCCAAATATCAATCATTATACGAAAACGCTAACGTTTTTCTAAATAATTTCTAATTGGTGAAAACGCTATCGTTTTTGCCATTGCCCGCTGGTATATTCATTAACAACAACTTGTGGTGGTTTCCTTGGAAATCTAGATATCTCTGCAAGGACGTTTAATACTTCACGACCGCATATCGGTGGATCATTTAACTGTTGTGTTGGTAGCGTGGAATAAAAAATTGGAGCCAACGATGATTTTGTTATTGTAGATACATATCGCATAAATTCTTCTGGTGGAGATAATCCATATGAATCAAAATAGACAATTCCACGTGGATCAATTGCATATGCGACCCAATGAGTTCCTTCTCCGCTACTGTTATCAAGATTGATAATACCCGTTTCATTTTTCATTGGTTTTGACGGTAATTGATCTCTCATGAAAACTCCTCTAAAGTTTTTTTATTGATAACGATTTTACAGCATCAATTAAATCAAAATTGGACATTGGTGAAAATCCAAGGGATTTTTCCACTAATAAGTCGTTCCTGGTATTCTTAGTCCCATGCCCTTTTACCAATTGTATGGGGTTCCTGGTAGTCTTAGACCCTTTCCCTTTTTTTATAGCCTTTCCCAGTAGCCTTTTTTAGGGCAATTCCTGCAGCAGTACCAACGGCTCCTAACGCTGCCGCCTTCGCAACCGCTGGGGCAGCCGCTGCAATCAATGCTGGAATAGCAGCTAACAGCGAAAATATACCACCTGATTTTATCATACTGGCGATTGCTGCTTTCAAAAAATCAATTTGAACTCCTCGTTTGTTCTTTAGGGCATCATTGCAATGCTTTATTTGACGATCTGTCAATGATAATTTATGCGCACCACCGGACATTTGAGTGGGTTTCAGCGTTATTGTGGTTCCACATTCTTTAGCCGACTTTGATTTCAATTTCTTGTCTTGACCATAAGTCAACTGGACATTAACAATACTATATGTCAATCTAGTCTAAAACGTAATTTACACTTTTAATTGATCTTATTGTGAAAATCCTAACTACATGTTTTCCACTGGTGCATCAATAAGTCTCATTCGTCTGCCAATTCCTTCACTGAGAATGACAGCAACTGCTCTATAATCAGCTATATCAGCACGGCGTTGTACCCGAGCTTGGAAGTATATATCAACAACAGATTGTCTCATCATGTCAAGATGTTCTAATGAAAAGTAATAAATCGGATAGTGTTTTTCAAAATCAATTTGCGATATTTGCAAACCAGTATCAACATTTTGATCACGACCCATAAACGACAATATTCTATGATATACACGTGCTACGTCGTTGTTTTCATAATCAAGCTGTACAATCTCTGCTGGCTCTTGTTGTCTGTTTATTCTCAACGAAACTTCACTTACTCCTAATTTATCAAATATCATATGACTAGATAATTGACGACTCACTCGATTTGCATCCTGTAACGCTATAAAGATATGACGTGGAGCTGAAACACATTGTTTTGATGCTAAGTGCCATGTAAATTTGCCATTTACATTATCCTGCTTCGTATCAGTCGTTGTTGTTAGCCAACTTAGCAATGATTTTCCACCTGTGTCCATAAACGATAGTAATTTTTGCTCTATTGCGACTGATGGAGACAAGATAGGCATCCGTTGCAATTTTTTAAAATGACTTTACCATCATCAACACTATTAGCACGCCAGATTGCATCATTGTCATTCTCCTTTCGCACTAACACAACTGTATGCTTTGCTCCATAGATGACGTTTCTGACATTTCTACAGAATCCGAATATGTGATGTAACGGAATTGCACATGAAAACCGTCGATGCTGTCCTTTCAATGCTCCTTTTCGTGTTGCAAATCCTAGATTAAAATTATCATTGATCCTTTTTAAAATGTCGAATTCAGCGGCTGGTCTATCTTCACGGTCTGGATTAGCTGCGAGATGTTGATCAACTTCTGCAGTATCTCTCGTAGTTCGTACTTTAATAAACTGACTATGGTCAGCATGATCAGAAGTATCCTTAGCAAACATCATAGACGGACCAGCCGACTTTTTATAATCATCAGAATATCTCGCAAGTCCGATTATTGTTGTTGCAATATCAACATCTTGTTCTATTGATTCAATTTCTTTTCCATCAATGATATATCTTGCACTGTTAAATAGCGCCATAATGCCATTATTTACAAAACCAACTCGGATATTTGGGTTATCCCCATATGGTGTATCAGCTGCAACATTTGTTACAAGCTCTCCTTCTACTTCAATAAACGCCTCACACGGCAAAAAGTATCTACTTGTATCTTGAACTTGAAGTTCAACTCTCCCCCGTTGATTAGGCTCTCTTGCAGGATAGGCATAAAACTGATAGTTAATTTTAGAATCATCTTTATTCACCGGTGCTGCCATATCAAACGCTGGATCAGCGATTTTTTTAAATGCCATTTATACTAAAACACTATCGTTTTTCTAAATGTAGTAATGCTATCATTTTCTATTTTGTCTGAAATTTTTACGATTTCCTCCAAGACCGCTTCCCGCTATCATACTTGCAATATTACTACTATCTGGTGAAGTCATTGCCAATGATGCTAGTTTTTGTTCTACTGCGTTATTTATCACTTTACTGACATTTGCAGGCATCATTGTTGTTGAAGGTAGCGGTGTTGAAACCATTTGTGGTGGTTTTCGTCCGAATCTAGATTTCACCAATGACGTTATTCTATTCTTTGCGGTAGAAAAGGCCGTTCCTGCAAGATCTCCAACAGCGTTAATTCCCTTATTACGAATAACAGCAATGGCTTTCATGGCTAATTGTTTAGCAATTGCTGCTACTTTTGGGGCTATTCGTGTGAATAAACCCGCTATGGTATTTCCAAGGCCGTCTCCATAGTATGCCTTATAAACGGGCAATCTTGAGTTTACCACATACACGTTTGTTGGTTTATTGTGATTATAGTGTACTATCATCTTATTTAAAATTACTTTGTAATTTCTAAATGCAAGCATTTCAGAAATTTCAATCGCTATAATAACCACTAAATTCCCCTGGAATTCCGTCCATTAACTCATCCAAGAGTTCTCGATACGTATGAACATCAATTATCCCCCCTTGGAATAATCGTCTGCAAATATCAAATGCTTCATTAGTTATTTCGACTGAGTTATTCCCAGCTCGCTTACCTCCCATAAGAACCTCAAGTCGTGATATATCATTAATGATATTACTAGGACACATATGAGAATCATGATGAGAACTTCCATAACCCTTTCCTAAAGCACTTGCTGGTTCGGAAACGTTTTGAGGTTCTGGAGATTGTTGACCTCGTCCTCGACCTTGTTGTTGTTCTTTTCGTTGTTCTTTTAGTTGTTCTTTTAGTTGTTGTTTTTATATACCATACGTATCAACTCCCATTTTAAAAGCTCTGTACTCCAATGTATCCTTTTTTAAATTGCCGGGGTCTTTTTTATTAATTTTATATATCCAATCCACCCAATCCTCTCGTTTTATTATGTTTTTTTAAATTCGTCTTTTAAAAATTCCCCCCTTTTATAATAACTTTTGATAGCGAAGTCACCAAATGACGCATAGTCTTCCGGTTTCAGCAATTGAATTTGTTTGATTTTTGTTATAGCTTCATCGGTGAATTTCTCGTTAAAAGGAACACCTTTTTTAGTGGAAACTTTTTCAATAGAATCACTAGCATCTTCAACGGGGTTATCATCAGTATCAATATTACCCATTTGTTGTATTTCTCGCTGAGTTTGTAACTCACCTGAAAGCTGTTTTATTCCCTCCTGAGTTTTTTCAGTCTCTGTAGCAATCTTTCCCAGTACATCAATAATAGGTACTGCTTCCTCTTTAGGGATGTCGCCGTATATAGCACGTTCTGTTGCAAGTTTAATATCTTTAGTAGCTTTAGTTACAGGGGCAAAAAGCTGTTCACTCCCAATAGAAAAGTCAGTCTGCGCTTGCTGTCTAAGTTGTAGTTTATCTCGCACGTCATCTCGAATTGGTATAAACTTTTTCAGCAATGCTAACCTCTCGCGGGCTAGTCTGGTAGTTAATGCTTCTGATGTCATTATTGGAAATGTTAACGTTTTTTCAATTGTGGGTTTTCAGTGGGTTTCAATGCTTGCATTTCCAGACTCATCAATCAAACGCCTTATCGATTTCACTTTCAAAGCAATCTCTGACCGAACTCGGTACTGTTCCCCTAGTTTCTTTCTAATTGCTTCAACTATACTAAATAGCCGAATGAATAAATTAATATCATTGTTATACAAAGAAACACTAACCGCTTTTTGGATTCTTTTTATCAGTGAATACATTTTAGGTAGGACATATCTTCCATGTTTCAATTGTATATCAATTTGTTCAAATTCATTCAAAAGTCTGTCTTCATTCAAAAATTCAGAAAATACGATTCCTTGATTTCTTAAATTTGATATTTCTGTGATGATAGATGTAATATCTTGAAATTCCATTTATTGAATATTATTAATAATATATTTTCTTTATCTTTAAAATATTATTTAATAGTATTAATACCCAATGCAACATACAAAAAAGGGACATATACAATGCTTGGTCATCTCCTTCGTGTTAATAGGCAGATAGTTAAGCATACATTAAAGACTTATACAATACCCTAACCCCCCAATCGAGTTCAAGGGCGGGCTATATGGGTATTAGACTCTGAAACCATAAGCGGTTTCACACGAAATGTAACATATATAACTTGGAACTCATTTAGGATGGTATATATACAATGCGATTATATAGGATGGTATATATACAATGAGATGATAGGATGGTATATATACAATGCGATTATATAGGATGATATATATACAATGAGATGATAGGATGGTATATATACAATGCGATTATATAGGATGGTATTATATATACTAGGGACAGCACATTCTTGGAACTTATTCAAATAAGCCCAAGGATTACATATAGGAAGGTATATATACAATGAGATGATAGGGACAGTACAGGACGATACAAACATGAAACGACGGGGCGGACTTACTACACCCAATCTACCAATCAAAAGCAACCCATGAAATTATGCATGGTTACAGTTGAAAAAAAATTCAACCACACCATGACAATGGTGTGGGTAGTTTTGATTGGCAAATTTGGGCTTCGCTTAAAGCCCCAAGCGCGTATATAGCTCATATTATATATAAGGTGATAATAAGACCAGTGTCGATAAACGAGTGTGTATTTATTTCCCTAGCATTTCATAGTGAAAATTGTGTAGTAATTTCAATGGAAACTAAATATTTAAATAAAACATTGAAAAAAGAAATACAACTGTTAAATAATAGCAAAATTTTTATTAATTTCTATAATATTACGTGTTTATTTAATCGTAATAATAATGGATTTACATGACGAGATAACTCTGTCATGGGACCTGTCAATTCAGGATTACCTGCTATTTCTTGAATGGTTCGAGAATGATATTTTTCTGCGTCATCGATAATTTTATTACATGTAGCTACCACACTAAAAAACTGAATTACATGTAATGTGCTTTACTATTTTGACCTCACATACAATCTATTTTAATTTGTAATTATAAAGTAATTTCATTTTCATACAAAATCTTAACAGCTGTTAACGTGTGTAATTGGGATTTTTAAAAAATCTATTAATAGAACCTTGACCTAGTGTCTTGTGTTACGCGCGCGTTCCGGTACAAGGACCACATTTACTACCTGTTTGTGTGGCTGTTCCAGCTACTGACCTTGGCTGTTCCAGCTACTGTCATTTACTTTTTTAATACATGTATGCGTGGACATTGCGAATAAGTATTGAAAAAATATATATGTACATAATAGCTTATAAAATGATATTAACGCGAAACGTTTTTAGCGTTTTTCCCTATGGAAAATAACACAGAAAATCGACTACTTTACCCTATGGTAATTGGTCTGGTAATTTATAATTAAAACTCACTATTTAAAGTTATCTTGTAAATAGGAAAACTTTATTCTATGTCCATTTTTCTTTGAAATAGCTGTTTGATAAATCCCTTCAGCAACTTTTCGTACTGAAGGCATATATATTCCAAAATATTTCCCTGCAGCATTCATTGATTGAAAAATTCTTTTTTCATTCGTCGCTGTATCAAATGACTGTACTGGTTTCTTTCCAACTGACTTACAAGTCCCTGTCTTTCCCTTTTTTGTATTATCACTTTGAGAAATGCATTGCAAATTTGCAAGAGAATTATTTTGAATATTAGAATCAATGTGATCAATAACACAGCCATCTTTAATCGGTCTCATATAACACTCAAAGACTGCCCTATGACAGAGATATACTTTTTCTCCAGCAGTAAAACACAAATATCCCTGATTATTAACATATCCCACAGGTTTCTTTAGTCTACAGTGTCTAACAACACCTTTACGAGATATTTCATAATTAACAAGTTCGGGGTGAGGTCTGAATTCTTGCTCCATTTATATACAATAATACTATTTGTCTAATTCATCATTTGCCTTATTTATAAATCTATTAATGTAGTCTTGAGGGTTTCTATGATTTTGTCTTTGACAAAGTCATGGTTAGGGTCAATGATAGCGTTTTTTATTCGTTTATCATAATAACGTTTCAATTCTCTAAACCGCTTACCTCCACAATTGATACATAATTGTGATTTTCCTCTCACACCCACCCCACAATTTATGCATGGGGACGGGCCTGTTGAATTATTTCTGACGCTCTGTAAGTGATGTCCACAGAATTCACCTCTACACGATTTATTGCATGGGGTTACTGATCCAATCATAAGCCATTTGCAGTGATTAATTATTTATAAACAAAATTTTCTATTTAAATGTTTGCTTTATTTATATGAATGAAGAATTCAAGAGATTATCGAAAATTAAGCCTTATAAAAATATTAAATTCAATCTTGATAGAACCCTCGAAGACGTACCAAAAGAGAGAATAAATAATAGAAGTCTGATTAGAAAAATACGAGATTGTGTTAATGAGTTTAAACAGGACGGCGCATCACACACCTGCTCAACATTTAAAATTGATGGTGTTGTTGATGCTAGAATGAATGATGAAACAGCAGCTATGATACTATCACAACTTGGCAATGAAAGGTATTTTCTCAGAGTGAAATTCATTATCAATTTAGAATCGGGTGATTGGATCATAAGGGACAAATTTGATCCAATTCTCAAAGACAGGACAACAGTCATTGTTAGCCGTGATTCCAGACCAGGGCTGCTAACTGGAATTGATAAACCATACTATGAAAAAGCGTATTCTGAAACAGCAATTGTTTATGGGATGTATCCGTTAAATAAGAAACCTGACATCGGAAAACTAGCACCAATGAAACAGTCAATGTCAGTGGAAAAACCACTCAATTGTGTAGCGCAACGTATCATAGAACACTTTACAAATGCACTCCGTGGGAATAAATTAACCGATCTAAGACGTAAAAAAATAGATCAATGGGAGCTAACAGTGAAAGAGAACGGAGCAACTATTTCCGATATAGCTAGATTGGAAAAGTCGTTGAGATTTCCGATAACCGTTTCAACGATAACCGGTGAAGTATTATACGAATCGAAATACAATAGAAACGGAGCTCCAATCAAAATTATTGATCATAACAAACACGCATGGACATCCGCGGTTACAATATTCCCGTGAGACAGAACAGTGAAGTATATCCCAGGAGAATTTACCAAGGATGGCATTCTCACTGAAGAAAGATTATTCGATGCTATTGCTAGTTTGTGTAAAAACGACCCTGTATCAGTATGGCTACTTCATAGTTTTGAAGATGAAGAATGTCAATTCAATCAATTTGTGAAACCTAACGGTGAATTATATCGTACTGAAAGTCTACATAATCGGATGAAAAATCTAGCAATAAGTCTCAGTGAAAACGCTAGCGTTTTTAATGGAAAATCCGACGATTACGAACAGTTACTTACAAATTGTTTTACAATTCCATCGGTTGCAGCTCATTTTGCAAGAAAGAAAAATAATTGGAAACCAACACGAAAAGAGTTTTTACAGGATGTTCAATCCAGCTGTCTGGAATATTATCATGGCGGTCTATGGAACGTTAAGTACAATCGTGAAAGTATGATATCAGTTGATATCGTTGCCTGTTATCCAGGAAGTTTTCTAGGATATGGATTCGCTGGTGAGTATTTTAAATAGTTTGGACATCCCACACATGAAATGACTCGCGTTGCTATTAATGGACCACTGCCTGATTTTGATTTGACCGGTTTTTTCTCGCGTAGTATCATTTGAATTCGCTGAAGGACTTCATCCGTGTTGTTATGTTTGGATTGGTAGACACATGGCTGAAAGGATGTGGTTACGAATAGTGTTATTGCGATATATGATTGATTGTAAAATGTTAGTTTCGTTGATTGTCAGCGAAGCGATTATCTCATATCGAAAACAAACCAATGTCTGGTTACCAGAACCAGAATGTCTTGATAGTATAATCGATAAGTCTAGAAAACATATTGATGCTGACGAGGAGTACATCACTGAATGGTTAACAAAGATATTTAATCAACGAAATAGTGAAGCAAAGGATCTCGGCCGAAGAATAATCGGTAAATTTACACAAGGTGGAAAAAAGATCAACTTTACTAGACAATCCTCACGATTGATTATAGATGATGCCGAATACGACTTCGTTATTAAAGATGCAGTAGAGAAAAATAGGTACGCAAATTGTAAAACAGCCTTCTTGTCTAATAGAACAAAGTTAGGTAGAATTGTTACTTACAGTGATGGAGAAAGCTCTGCATATCTACATTTGAGAGCTTCTATGCTGGGTTATGCATCTATCAATTTATTTGTAATGATAAATAGATTTCCTAGTATAGCAGTTAGAGTTGCAATTGATTCAATGTATGTCGATAAAAAATATATCAAAGAGGTAACTAAATTTACTAATAGCGAAGAGACTTGGGGAACATGGCGAATTAAACGTGAAATACAATGCGATTATTCTAAATCAGCAGATGTTGAGATTAAAAGCAGTTACCTGAAAAACGATAATTCTATCAGTGAAAAATCCGAAGGATTTTCTATGTCTAAAGCACCACCGATATCAGATCCAATTTGTAGATATAAAACAGTTTATTTAAACGGTTGTGGTGGAACAGCACCTTGAAACTCTTTGCCAGGATCAACTTGTAATAGATTTGGCCATCTTAGAGGACCACGTAGATAAATCCTTTCAAATGCAGAAGCGACTTCAGAAGCTGACTTTGTTTTCAATGGTTCTGCTTGTTTAAATCGACTCGCAATATCAACTACAGTTAGCGCGTATTTGTAACCATGGTCATGTGGTAAAAACAATAAATCAATAAATGATTTTTGGGAAACATGGAGACCAAATGATTTTGTAGTAGCAAGTAGAAAGATAGTCAGAGACGCACTTCAGAAAAAGTTGTTTGAGCTACACAAGAAAAAATTCCCAACGTTTCCAGTACCGTTGTGTTATTGACCATTGGATACACGAAAGCAGAATATTGAAATTGAAATTCCAGGCCAGACGGAGAAACAGATTCTAGTGTTAAATGATATTGTGCTAGTTGATATCAATGCTATAGAAGATGCATTATGCGCTGATAAATCACCATGGACGCTTGGTTATGTAACAACAATACACTAGTCACAAGGATTGACCATCACGGATACAATTGTTTGGATAGTTGATAATCGCATTGAATGGTCAAATTTAGTCTATCTCGCAGTGTCCAGAGTACGACGAATAAATCAACTACGAAGGGTTGTTTTCGATGATGATTTTAATGCAAATGATGATAGCACTGATATTAGCATCATTAATAAAAAAACTCTCTGGTTACAAACAGCAGGACAAAAAAAACCAACGAGAATTTGATATTGATGCTGAAGTAATAATCGATTAAAAGAACAACAGAATAATCACTGCGCCAGTTGCAATTGTATAATGCACTGGCAGTATTCGGATAAAGACCCTCGACAATTCACCGTAGACAGAAAAAATAATAGTCTTGGTCATGTCTGAAACAATGTGATGTTGACCTGTCTTGAGTGTAATAGACGTAACGGTGCTAGTTAAGACCATGTGGCGGTAATTGAGTATCGTCGGGAATGACTTGTAGTTGTTCGCGTGTAAAACCACGCTGAGGTGCAGTTGAATCCAATCTGTAGATTGGAGGTCTACCAGTTGATCGCGTTATGGTTGAAATTTTATGCGTAGTAACACTCATATAGGATCAGTAGCTCTTCTTTTACCACCTTCAAGTTCTCCTGGTTCGTATAAATATCTCACAGTAACATCACCGAGAAGTGGCTGAGTGCTAACCCGCTGTGGTTGTTCGGGTATATATTTTTTTATTGCAATATTTGGTTTCATATTAATAGTTCGAGTAATCTCGTTATTTAACGCTGCAACTACACTCGGTAACCTTTGGACCCATTCACAAGATCGTTTTTCTTGGATGAATTCTTTTGCATATTGATATCCAAATAACCGTTCTGTAAGAGTTCGATTAAATCGTTCTACAATTGCCTGATCACGATGTAACGCAGTATGTCCCCGTCGTATTGTAACATTATGAGTTTTCATTGTTGATAGAACAGCACCTTGAAACTCTTTGCCAGGATCAACTTGTAATAGATTTGGCCATCTTAGAGGACCTCGTCGATAAATCCTTTCAAATGCAGAAGCGGCTTCAGAAGCTGACTGTGTTTTCAATGGTTCTGCTTGTTTAAATCGACTCGCAATATCAACTACAGTTAGCGCGTATTTGTAACCATGGTCATGTGGTAAAAACAATAAATCAGCCTGATGAACTTCATTGGGTACGGTAACATCAAAATGATAATAATTAATTTGTTTAGGTGGTGGTAGATAAATTTGCCATATAGCTTGTTTGGATAACCAGTCTTCCGCAGTGGACTTTTTCACTTTTGCAGCGTTAGCGAGTTTATTGATTGCTGCTTTACCCCTCCAGTATCCTTTCGGAGAATAATAAATAGATTCCATACTATAAAAACACTAGTGTTTTTAATTACCAGCACCTAACACCAATTTGCCTTTCATAGCTGATTTGACCAACCATGAAGCCAATTTTTCTTTGAAGGATTTATCGGGAATAGCATTTAACGCATGAATTAATTTTACATCCGCGAGATGTCTTTGTTGCAAATTATTGCTTTTATATGCAACATCATGAGCATGACATGCCTTATCAATAGCATTTATCGGATACTCACCAGGCCGGGGTTGATTTTGATCATCAAGTCTGAGATCTAATCTCGTTCCGGGACCACAGTAGCTATATCCTGGAAGGTGTTTTTCTCCAGGGTATTTTGCCCATGGGGTTCCAGGGAGATTTCCCAATTTGGCTGCGATATCACCTCCGTGTCGCTTTTTTGAAAGAAATAAATCGAAATTCTTTTGAACCACATGTTACAGACTTACCAGTAAGTGCCGATCTGTTATTTTTAGTTGTAATCGTCGTCGCATCATTTGTACTATCACGCTGTTTACATTTAACACAATATAGATTCATAATTTATATATAGCGTTATGAATATAATTGATTTTTCAGCGACTAAAAGAAGAGAATCGGTGAAACACCACGCAGCGCTTCCGAATTCTGTCCGTGCCATTATAATCGGACCATCTGGATCGGGTAAAACACAATTGCTGCTTAATTTGATAATGTGATTTATGAAGTGGGATAAATTATATTTAGTTGCTCCATCCGTAGATGATCAACGGTGCTATGAAGTGCTAAAAGATTATAATGAGAATGCATCAGGAATTAAAGGTGAAAGTGTAATCGACTTTATAACAGATATTGATGATGCGCCTAGCGTAGATGACCTCGATGGAGACATAAACAATCTTGTAGTGTACGATGATGTGATGTTAGATAATCAAAAAAACCCTGCTAGAATATTTTCACGAGGTAGGCATAAAAACACTGACGTGATATATGTCACTCAACGCTACACTCAGATTCCAAAAGTGATTCGCGATAACTGCAATATTCTTGCTGTATTCAACGGCGTTGATACACATACTCTACGAAATATTTGGCAGACATGGTGTTCCGATATGGACTTCAATGGATTCAAAAATTACTTTAGTCATTCTCAGTCAGTCCCACATGGATGTATAACAATAAATTTACACGACCCTCGGTCACGATATCGTATTGGACTTGATCAAATATTCGGTTAAATCTTTTGTATTAAGCCTGAAATCCTTCCAGCGGGGGGAGGGCTATGACAACAATGATAGCAATTATTGGCAGCAATTTGAGGGTGGTTATGCCAACATATTTACGACAAAATCGCTAAGGCTCCATTTGTAAAATGGGGTCTTTATTTTTTTTGGTTGAAATATAAGATTTCGTAGGAAGGCTCTATTGGGCATTCTGAGGCTTTAATCGATTTTGTCGCAAAAATTTGTAGGGTTCACCCTCCCTGCTGCTTATACGTCCATCCACTGCCTTTTTAGAGCATCACGGACGCAGTTCCAACGGCCCCTAAAACAGTTGCTTAACTCTTGAGCTTTAGCTGCTAAAAAGCGCTTGTATGAAAAGAATGGAAATATTCCTCTAATATTTTGCATTTATGTTACCTCAGATGTTCATGTCTGTAATGTAACCGATGTGTTCATTTCTTTTGATTAAGCTGCCTTTGGATCAATAACAATTTGATAATCCCAGTTAACTGTATCGGAGAAAACCTCAATGTGACCCTACATTTGTTTGAATTGCCCAGTTACTTTTGGAAGATATTTCGGGCACAGACAAGATTTAATTTCGTGAAAGGACACTAATAATTGAAAATGTAACTGGTTCAAATAATATGTTACGACTCTGCGAGTTTTCTAAAGGTGCTTGCATTACCCTCATTCATCAACCTGCGCTGTTCAACAACAGAAACGTATCCGAGAGGCTCACAGCAATACATCTGAATTGGTAATATAATGATGTCTAGACAGATCAGTATCACCTGCATATCCACAGATTTCGACAACGGACTGTTTTAATAATTTCAGGTGTTACGGAATCAATTCTTTATAAATCTTTTTACTTTTTTATTTCATCAAATATAATTATTAATATAATTATATCAATATCAGTCTAATATGTTGTTGAAAAACATTGTGTTTATTTGAGTCGTAAATGTGACTCATGTGAGCACGTGCTGTGTATGATAACAAATTTATTACAAGTAAACATTCTGGAAGAGCTTTGAAAACGATTGGCTGATACTTGGCCAGACCTAATGTCTAGAAGTATTACGAAATTGCATGTGTCCTCGTGCGCGTGTAATTCAAACAATGTATTAGCTTCATTTATAAGTTTAGTCGAGAGTCATACACAGTCTTAGAGTCGCAAAGTTAGCTTATAGTAACATCTTAGAGTTATACAACTTTATTACCTTAAAAAAGGTATTTTTGTGCTAGAAGAAGTTGTGTGTTCGTATGTCTACGTAGAAAAAAACATGTTTAGCTAGAGGAGCTAATTTTACTTCGTTTTTTTTTCTGAATAATTTTTTTCCTGGAGAACAGCATTACTGATTTGGACATAGACATTTTCCTAAAATATTCTAAATTGGAACGGGACAATAAAAACAGTGCTTTATTGTGTAAATTCTGGAATTTTCTGTTAGTCTTCGTCTGACGTATTTATCCACCATTTTGGTCCGGAATTGAACTTCAGACTGTGTTTAGAACCGTTTACAGGACATATGTTTCTATTCTGAACAAACAATTTGGACCATTTCTGTAAACCGTAAATCTTCTTTAACATATTTATATTTTTTCATGTTTTCTAGGAAAATAATTTTTTTTAAATTTACAAAACTTGTTGTCTTCGCTCTTTCTTTTATGTTACTTTGAACGAGCCGATAACACACTCACACATATTCTCTCTCTCTCTCTCTCTCTCTCTCTCTCTCTCTCTCTCTCTCTCTCTCTCTCTCTCTCTCTCTCTCTCTCTCTCTCTCTCTCTCTCTCTCTCTCTCTCTCTCTCTCTCTCTCTCTCTCTCTCTCTCTCTCTCTCTCTCTCTCTCTCTCTCTCTCTCTCTCTCTCTCTCTCTCTCTCTCTCTCTCTCTCTCTCTCTCTCTCTCTCTCTCTCTCTCTCTCTCTCTCTCTCTCTCTCTCTCTCTCTCTCTCTCTCTCTCTCTCTCTCTCTCTCTCTCTCTCTCTCTCTCTCTCTCTCTCTCTCTCTCTCTCTCTCTCTCTCTCTCTCTCTCTCTCTCTCTCTCTCTCTCTCTCTCTCTCTCTCTCTCTCTCTCTCTCTCTCTCTCTCTCTCTCTCTCTCTCTCTCTCTCTCTCTGATCTTCCATGCAGTCTGTATTGACTAACATATCTTTCATACGCTTTTATGAGTCCCAAATGTTTGAGGGCAGCTTTATAGCGTGTATTCCCAATACTTTGCTGCGGTTTCATTATATTTGGATATTGTATTTATCATGGTTATTTAAGTTGACATGACCGAACCGACTCGATATCTTTAAAAGGTTCCTGTCAAGTCGATGTCGAGGAAACTATACAGGTCCAGGGTGACCTCTGCAAATATATATTGAAACCCATCACACGGCTAGTCAGCAGCAAACCAGGTGAATGAATATGACAAAGTATAGATTGCAGAGTTATTGTTGAAATTTCTATTGCTGTACAATATCGTTGTGACATCGAACTGTTACTTCTCTACTGGCGCTTCCGAGTACATATCCGAGAGATCTGCAGCTCTTGAGGAGACATAGAACTAATGGACTTTCGCAGGGGTATGGTATGTTCTTTCGCCAAGTCTCTTCAATGTTTATATCAACAACTTGATTGAAACACATTCACGCAAGTTCGTGTAACCAAATGACATTGCTTTCGGGACCCAAAGCCGCTCTTTTTTGTGGGCATTGAACAAGGACCGGAGGAAATAATTTTTTTTTCAAGTAATGGCGTCTACAGCCAAGCACATCAAAAAAAGTCTCGAGCGTCTTTTACCTTTACAATGCAAATGCGAACCTTGTGCCTTGCATTTTCCTCATTTGGCAGCGCATAAAATACGATCCGATACCAACATACATTGGTGTGACTTTGAACAGATAACTGACGTTGTACAACCAGCTAAAGAAAACTGCAGCAAAATCAAGCAATCGAAACATTCTACTCTGTGATCTGGATCGCTCATCTTGGGGTGCTAGTACTTAGACACTCAGACAATCAGCACTAACAAACTAATATTGCATTCCTGTCTGGGTTCGATCGTCCCACACAAGCTAATTTACGTCAAGCTCAACACAATGCATATTATCTCTGGAACAATACTTCCTATTCCTTTACCATGACTGTCAGTACTCATTCCTCCTCCACATCGTCGTCAGGAAACAACCACGAAACTGCTGACTAATGTTTATGCCAATAAGAAGCTTCCATTCTGCAATGGACACCACATCCAGCAGAGACAACCGATCTGGTTAGGTTCGAGGTCCGTTGTCGGAGGATATGACAGCCATTTCGGCATAGAGTGATGAGCGGTCTTCAACAGATGTTGTAATTCACTCCCTAGTATCTTAGCCATCCTGGCTTCAACCTTCTAAAGCATCTGTGGACTGAACTGTTTCCTGACAGGACATGATTGTAGTGCAGTCAACCTTGTATCATGAGGCCAGGCCACAGACACTTTCTGTATCTGTGGAACACTAAACACCATGTCTCAAATTGCGAACAGCTGTCCACTGACAGTTACCCGATGAATTGCAGGCCCTGCACCTTGCTGATAATGACGCTTTGCACGAAAAATATTTAAATGAATGAATGCATGAATTTATAAAAATATGTAATTAGCAAAAAAATAAATAATTACATGAACTATTTTGACAAATTTGCTGAAACAAATTTGCCACTTTTTGAGGCATTTCATTCGTTGCCCTGCTAACGTATTTCCACCAAAGACTATAAATAAAGTTTGGTCGGCATTTGATTATAAAGCCGCCATAGGTATCATGATCTGTATCTGCATACGGATGACATGTTTGACAAATTTGTGACATGTGTATAAGCTCGATCCAACACACTATTTTACATCGTTGGAAATTATCTTGGACGCGTCTGAATTCTCACCGATATTGTTTTGTGCACTCATTTTCGGGAGAAAGATGATTGGCAAGACATCGATATCATTGTGCAAACATAGCAAACATAGATGGGTATTACTCTATCTGCTCCCAATAATTACATCATGTATCTTGATATCAATAACCTGTTTGACTCTGCAATGATGGGACCATTATCGATAGGTGGATTTCAGTGCGTTCGTCCTGCATACATTGAAGTACAAAAACACGTACAACAATAATGGCGACCACGGATACTTCTTTGAAATTGATCTCAAATATCCTGAACAACTTCACAATATTCATAACGATTATACGCTGAAACTATAAGCCTTATTGGTGCATGGCAAGTGGTTGTCACTTTATCTGTACTAAATCGTAAATGAATCAGGATGTAAATTTACTTACTGCACCAGTTTTTCCGTCTCAGGACCGAACACAATTATGCATTACGCGTACAAAATCTGCAGCTGTACTTGAGATTGAGAATGCTTGTATGTAAAGTATATCCGAATGCTTGGATTTCGACAAAGCGCTTGGCTGGTCCCATACATTCAGATGAATAAAAATTTGTTCACTTCCGCCACCAACGACATTGAAAAAAATTCTTTAAACTCATAAACTGTATTTGGAAAAACAATGCAGAGTTTAGGAAAGCGAGTCCAAGTCGATCTTGTTCATGATAAAGAACAAGTTAAATTTAAAAGGATTATCGCGTTTGAATCCAGAGAGACTGATGGCGGACTTAATGTGGTTCATGATAAAAAGAAGCAACACTCAAGTTGACAAAACCATTCTGAGCTGGCTTGTCTGTGTTAGATTTGTCGAAGCTACTCGTTTATGAGTTTCCTTAAGACAAGATCACGCAGCTTTAACGGGATCAAAGCAAAATTCTTCACACAGACTCTGACTCTTTGCTGCTGCAGATAACCACGGATGACGTTTATTCATATTCGCATTGTTCTAGCGAAAGAATTTAATGACTGCGATTTTTAGAACAAACACCTGTTTAATAAGACCAATAAAAATGAATACACGTTGTTTAGTAAAACCAATAAAAAGAATACCCGTTGTTTAATAACCTCAATTAAAAGGATGTTGATAAATTAAATAACGAATTATTGGTTAAACAAATCTACAAATATGTGGGACTTCGACCTTAAATGAACTCGAATTTTGTTCGACTTCATAACAGGATCACCGGCAAGAACATTAAAAAACGGAATATGTTCCACTTGTTATTGTACAAAAGTATATCAGGTATGGTATAAATGTTGAATCTCTTCGAGGGAGACGTGAATCCGCACACGCAGCAAATCTGATATGGTGTTGGAAACATTATGACATTGCAACACACATACATACATATATATATATATATATATATATATATATATATATATATATATATATATATATATTGCAAATAATATCAGAGATTAGAGAATTATATTTCATACTCTACGGAGTTTCGAGTCCAGTTTCGCGAGTTAATAACGCCCATCGTCTGCCTGCACACACCAGCCCATATCACGTTACGACTAAGCACGCATCACAAAAAAAGGATGGCACAGAAGTTTTGTAATAAAAATCCTATATACCTTGATTTTGTTAACAGGAATCTGGAACGAATTTGCATATATATGAGAAATAATCACTAGGTCGTCAAGCGAGTGTGTCTGCTACACACAAGTTCACATATCACGCACTCTTCTATAGAATCCAGGGATAACACCTTCTGTTATGTATGTATGTATGTATGTATGTATGTATGTATGTATGTATGTATGTATGTATGTATGTATGTATGTATGTATGTATGTATGTATGTATGTATGTATCTATGTATGTATGTATGTATGTATGTATGTATGTATGTATGTATGTATGTATGTATGTATGTATGCATGCATGTATGTATGTATGCTTGCACGTACGCACGCACGTACGTACTTACGTATGTATGCATGCATGCGTGCATGACGTGCATGTGTATATATATGTAAATATGTGTTTATATATATATATATATATATATATATATATATATATATATATATATATATATATATATATATATATATATATATATATATATATAATGTATGTATGCTTGCACGCACGCACGCACATACGTACGTACTTACGTATCCATGCATGCATGCATGCGTGCATGTATATATATATATATATATATATATATATATATATATATATATATATATATATATATATATATATATATGTGTGTGTGTTTATATATGATATGTGTGTAGGTAGATAGGTAGGTAGGTAGGTATATGGAATAAACATATACGCCTCTCAGCATAATGCTGTTGTAAATCTACTCGTGATTGTTAACGTGTTAAAATATACTTCGATGGCAGCTCAGTATTCGCTGGAAAGACTAGCAATTCCCCTCACCAATGGCATTCAAGGTGGACTAGCTCCACCTGGTGATGGATCAAAGGGGTAATATGTTGGCTATCCTGGAGTATTACTCCGTTCCACGATAATAAATATATGGACGGACCATACCCGGTCAGTATCCCGACATTCCATCTAACTCTCCAGGTGCATATAAATACCGATTATAATTATTTCCGAGTGCTTTTAAGGGTAATAGTTGCGAAATCATTATCTGACTAACCCTGCTAGTTTTGTGCTAAATATAATAATCTAGCTTAAATTTTATTACACGTGAAATTTCGTTTTTTATTCCTCCTATAACTAATGGAAGTCGTGTTACCGTAGGTTGACGATCAACCATATTATGTTCTCATCGTGAACAAGATGCAAAGTTTGTATTGATTTCTTTGCCTACTATTGATGATTTGAATGCAAGTAAAAATAATCTTGTCGTGCATGACGATGTGATATTTGAAAAATCATATCAATCTCTCAAAAATATTTTAACGGGTTCGACACAAAAACACCGATGCGATCTAATTTATCTGAATAGAGCAATCACTTTCACATGAATTTCTCTTACAGAAAGAATATTCTCAATGGATAAACGAACAAGTAAAAAGGTGGTACCAGCAACAAATAAATGAAGGAGAAAGCCTTCGGGGACTGTGTGACCGTAACAACCTCAGGAATGGATTAAACCGACTTGTTCCGGTTACAACGCACCCAAAGTCATTAACGAGACCTTATCCATTTTCAGCGACTGTTTACAAGTCACATCATATATAGAAAATTATATAGCGCGTTGATGAATAAATTCATTAAAGATATCAATGAAGTATAATAATATGATGAGTTGGTATGAAAATGAAGCGCGCCGTGTGTACTACGCGAAGCCTATATAGGCCTATACTTTCAACGTGTTGTTGTAAATACAACCCAGAACGTTACATCGATGATCACAATCTCATCAGCTAAACCAGAATTTAATATGATATTTTCATCATTCTCGTTTTGCTGGTGAATCTGGCACACAAGAATTTCAAATATTGTCATTGTAAGTTTATTACAGTTGGCCTAATATCCGATCACAAAGGTTTGATGGCTTTCTTTCAATAACTCAGACACGGCTGTTTTTTCGTGCCTGCTCAAACAACATGTGAATAGTTAATGAAGAAATTCAACAAAGGTTCTCATTGTTAACCGGCAGAGATTCTAAATTTTATATACGTGAGCACAACATACTCTTCCTCTCTGTCATTTCAATCTTTTAAGAGCTGTTCAATCGAATATACATACAATTAGTGACTCAAGCACATAGGAAATCGATTATACTACCATCAACAGAAACTATGTCGTACTTGGTTGGTGAATTTATTAATGAAGCTTGTTCTCAACGATTGTTTGATTTAGAAGCCGCTCAACAACGAATGCTAATTTTCAGGCAATAAACGTTATTTAAAGACTTTGTAATAATTCTTACTGACTCCTAAATGATCAGGCAAAAGAAGTTTCATGGGCTGGACAATGATTTCCTATCTATACAACTTAGGAACAACAATGTGATAACTCACTAACCTCAAGTGGTCTCCTTTCTCATAAATCCTCATCTTAGCAACAAAAAGAAAAAAACAACAACAAACTAACAAGCATTTAAATAGTTCCACATTTGTTAATTGTCCTCTGAAAAAAGAGATCTTAAGATCTTGCACCTTCTCGACAATGTGTGGTTGTCATTTGTCACCCTGATTAGAATAAAAAGTTAGAAGTAAAATGAGGCTCACTGTGATCAATACGTTTTGATTGGTCAGTGCAAGGAGTAAAGTTACCTCATCAAAAGCTTGACCATCAAAAGTGTCAACTATACGAATAGATTCCTGATCAACATTATTGCCAAGAGAACTCTTCGCCATAGAATCTAGAAACTTAAGAAGTTTGGTATAACGCAATTATTTCTTTTTCCATGGGACCTACTTTCTGATTAAAACAAGGTTTGTCAAGTACACGTGGAATAAGCACAACCGTGTCTCTAGCTAGGTCATTGCTTAGTAATAAACGAAGTCCCTCGATAGGTTAAACATCATTTTTCTGACTGTCACGGGCTCTGATACTAAGTCTGATGCCACAGTTAAACAATGAAGTGGAACATTAACAAATCCACACTCTGCTCCCTGCACAAGAACACATTTGTTTTCGGTGGAAACTTCTCGGAAAAAGGGAAAGTACCTGATAATAAAAGACCACGAGAATCTCCTATGTTCCTAATGAGTGACATATAATATTTCGACATAAATAGTTGATAATTCTCCATAATAAAAACAGAATAGGGCTTATTTCACTTAAAACAAAAGAATTGCTTTCAGTATATGAACGCATCCTTGATTTCTTAGAAATAAGAGCATTTTGAGTAGGTCTGTCTTGATCTTGTTCCTTATGTTTAAATCTGTAAATGCCCTTTCCTCCTCCAGTTGGTGCTTACAGGATATGAGAAGTAATGCTTATAAGTCTAATCAGAAAATTAATTCCTTAAAGTTGAGATCGGGAATTTCTCCTAAGAGATTGAACCATTTTTCTTTGGGCTTTTTATAAACCAAAAGCTGCTGAGTGGAAGGTTTATTAAAAAAAAAACTTTGGGAGTCAAGAAATAAGTGTCCGCTGTAGGAGCTGCATCTTCTAACGTTGCGACATTTTGCTCATTCAGGTTGGTCTTCACTTAGTCTTAGTCTTAGGTCCTCCTGCGTCGTTCGACGCATTGGGCAGCGAATGCTCTCCATCGAGATCAATTTGTCGCAATGGTTTTAGTGTCATCCAATGATATGCCCAGCACTCTCAGATCTTCTATGAAGATGCTTCGCCATATAGTTCCAGAGCGGCCTTGTTTCCTTCTTCCCCGTGGTGTACACGAGATGGTGTTTCTTGGATGCCGTGAGATTGGCTGCCGGAGTATATAACCTACTACACGTAGCCGTCGCTCTGTCACAATGTCGTTGAGAGGGCGGGTGCCTGTTTACTGATGGATCTCTTCATTTGTGATGAAAATTCTTGTGTGAGATTTGTATAATTTTACGCCACCATTGCTGTTGGTCGACGTTAAGCCTCCTTGCAATCCCGGCCGACGTCTTCCACGTTTCACATGCATAGATTGAAGTTGGGAAAACAATATTATTGAGTAGCCGGATTTTTGTTGCTACGTTGAATTTTACGTCACAGTGGACGCAATTCTTGAACTTTTTAATTAATGTGTAGTCTGAAGTTATTACAGTCCTAAAAATAGTCTTGGCTAAGGACCACATATCTAATTTTGGGAGTCAAGAAATACGTGTCCACATATCTAATGATTGTCCTTTTTCTCTTGTAAATTGAAGATAGGTCAGTCCAGTTTCTTTTACAGCTACTAAACCTTTGTCGATATACATCAGGTAGCCCCTAATAAGCCTTCAATACACATTTCTTAACTATATCTTAATCAGCGCTTTGTTTACTGCAAGCATTTCCCATAAGTACACTTTTAAATACAATGCGCTCTTTACTATTTAAAATTTTCAGCAGATTATTTCAAAATGAGGAATCTATACTATTGTTTTAAAAATCGGTTATTGCCTAATATTTCCGGTCATTTAAAAAATTAAACTTCTGTTTAAAAGGTGCGAGTGTTTTCCATTTGCCATTTGTACTCTATATTGAAGCAGTCTTTCTTCCTTTGTCTCTTTTACTACTCTGTATCTTTCTCCACATCACTTATTTTTCTCTTTCTCTCCTCAATTGTAGTTCCCTCTCTTCCTGCTCTCTCTCTCTCTCTCTCTCTCTCTCTCTCTCTCTCTCTCTCTCTCTCTCTCTCTCTCTCTCTCTCTCTCTCTCTCTCTCTCTCTGATTGGAACTCTCTTCTTTCTGCTGCAACGATTATCTATAGCTGAATTTGTTTCTCTTCTTTCTCTGTTTAAACTGAAGGTAAATTAACTCTCTTGTCACCTTGTGTTTTAATTCCAATTATATTACTTTCATGTCCGAGCCAGACAGAGACTTAGCAATTCCACCCAAAGCACCTTTGTTCAAAAATTCTTTCCTATCCAATATTGGAAGAAAATATTTTTTATTTCTTTCTTCCTCACAGACGCCTTCACTCAGAAAGATTATATTGTCTGGCAAGCTGGAGTAATTCACACTTTGTCAAAGACTCTAACCCTTCCAGGATAGTATTGAAAATTTAAATTCTCTACTTAATATGACGACGTGAATGCTTGTAGTTTTCACTATATATTTCTCAAAAATGTGAAATTAAAATACCTGCGACTTGGACAATTCTGAACCATTGTGAATTAAATTTCAAAAAGAAAGTATTCTGAAATATTTTAGAGAAATTTGGAAATCAGACGAGCTCCCAATGTTCTGTTACGACTCTATGATCTTAAAATACGTATTTTAAAAGAGCTATAACAAGTTTTTGTTTTTAAAATTCAACTAATACTTCGCTTTGGTAGAATACAAAAAGAAAATTTAAAAGGAACTTACAGGTATTCGAATTAAATCAAAAAGGAAGATTGGTGGTCTACATTTTACAACTTTTATTAGCTTATGGTGCCTTAGACATTTTCCAAAATATTTTCTGGATAGGAAAGTCGAACCAAGTGTTTATGCAAATTTGGCTGATACGCAGCGAAGTGACCAAGGGTTCACTAAACATGTTGATGGATAAGAGGGGGGTGTCTTTTTATATCGCAGATAGTATATTGGGGGCGGAGGCTTTGTGATTTCGTTTGTGTGTTGTATCACTATAAAAATGTCAAATGATTTTATTGCAATTAAATTACTGTATCTATTACAGAAAACGATGATAAAGCTAGCAATAGTGCTAAAGTATTCAACGATCTTATAACCCTGCTGGAAACAATGACCTCTAAATCAGGGTAAGTCAAAACACAGTATCAAAAGTTTCCATTCATGTAACAATGTTACTACCAAGTGTTCTAAACTAAGCAAAAGAAGAAAATGGAACCAGCAGTTGGCGTAAAATTCAACAAACAATTTATTTCTCTAAGGTTACAAAGTGAAACTTAAGAGACACAAACATTATTGTGAAGTAAATCTTGAATAATCCTAAATATTGTAAAAAGTATAGAATATTCAGAATAAAATCAAATAGTCTTGAATGTCTTAATGTTTCACAATGATATAATCCGGGATGTCTTTGAATAAGTCCTCATTGATCCCAAAGTAGTATTTTAGTCGAAAAAATTATTTGAGTACTTTATAATTCCAATAAATGATTTAAATATATAATTGCTCTCAAACTGTATATGGACACAACTGTGATCCACAGTATGATTATGAAACAGGAATAAATAATAGTGTTCCAAATCTCTCTATGTACAAACAACCATTTAACCTTCACTGCAATAGATTACTCTAGAAAACCCAACTTTCCCATGGAAAGTTCCACTGTGTTTACAACAAATATGCCTTAAGAAAATATTTTCTGTATTTAGTAATAAGGTTAAGTCTTGAGGTCAAATGTTAGTACTGTACAATCTTGTTTATTTGTTAGAATCATGAAAAAAGTCAAGTAGACTTTAATTGCACAACCTTCAAATTATCTAAAAACAGTACACACACAACGACAACAACAACAATAATAATAATAATAATAATAATAATAATAATAATAATAATAATAATAATAATAATAATAATAATAATTCAGTATTTTGATACTCATAAACTTGATTATGACAAGCACAAAATGCCATAAACAAATACAAAGCTATAGAAACATTGAGTGACCAACTAAATAATACATTTGTGTAAGTAACAAATAAAACAGTTTTAAACGTTTAATGTATTCATCAATTAAAAAAATTATATGAATCTAGAATAATTCACAAAATTACCAAAATTCTGTTTTCATTATTCCCTCTTTTAATATTAGTCCAATAAAGATGATATATTTTCAATCATAGAAAATGGACCGATAGATCATGTTCTCAAACTAGTGTATCTGAACTGGCTTCACCATCTCAATGATATTTTAAACGACAAGTGTAGGAGGCAAATTTAGCATAATTTAAATAGCAATTGTTAATTTGTGAGAAATCTAATCTACTTTTCCGTCGAATTAAAATTGAAGATCAGTTTAAATTGTGAATAAAAGTAGTGTAATAACATGGAAAGAGTTTTTGCTATATAATAATAGAATATAAAATAGTTTGCCAATAGACTTGTCATATTTATAATACTAATAACTGTAGCTATAACAATTGAACTGAGAATCTTCACTAACAATAAAATAACAAACTATAGAATAAAACTATATAATAAAATAAGACAAATGCTGACTGCTATGAACTTTTATTTCATTATTTCAATCTATAATGTCTTGAAATAGGCTCTGTCATAATTCAATTCCTAAAACTTTTTTTTTTCTTTATAACAATTACAGCAAGCTCACAAAAGTTTGCACATTTTTTTAAAAATTGTATTGATATGAAACATTGTGTTTCCTTTTATATTTTTTTTTATTTTACAGACTTTTTAAGAAGATGCGATTTATTGAATAACATTCATTTTCTAGACAATCCAGTGAAGATAAATACTTTGATTTCAAGAGATGAATTATTGCGATCAGTTGCAAATATTTGCATTTCTTTGCAAAAAAAAATTGTAATATTTTAACCTTTGTGCGATCAGTTTCAAATAGTTGCATTTCTTTGCACAAAAAAAACCATTGTAGTATTTTAACCTTATGAAAATGAATGCTTCTATTGTAATTTTATTCTGAGATTTTGTTATAAATTTCTTTTTCTCTACTTCCAGGTAGATGATACTAGTATAGTGATACATGTACGGTGCATCAGTTGAAACAATATTTGCAATATAGCTGATATTGTAAAATTGTTCTTGTCGGTATTAGGATACCGTAAGGGAGAAATACATAATATCTGTCAGTCCATTTGAATTTTTTGCAAATTCTTTCATTTTCAAAAACTACAAAAAAAGATTATGATATAATGTATTGTCTAATATCACAAATCTGATATTTAAAGTCATAAGATTGATCTGACAAATATAAGGGACCTCAAACAAAAGTTTAGTTAAAAGATTATGTATTATAGTTTATCTATTTTAGACATACAATGTTATATGCCATTAAACTCATCCAATCTAATTCACTAAAATCAAGTTGATTACTAATTCCTTATTTCTAGTTCAACAAATAATGAGCAATCAATTACTTTCCCATGAATAATCTCGACGGAATTTGTCCGCAATTGTTTCGTTGGTTGACTATATCCATTAATATACTACTACTACTACTACTACTACTACTACTACTACTACTACTACTACTACTACTACTAATAATAATAATGATAATAATAATAATAATAATAATAATAATAATAATAATAATAATAATAATAATAATAATACAATGTCAAAGGAGTGTCCCTGTCAAAAATCGTGAAAGATTGGACAAAATATTCAAACTTGTATACCTATGATGTACCCTTATCACGGTATGTGTTATTCCTGCCCCTTTTATTCAGCCTCAAATTTCCCTAATTCGGCTAAACGAATTTTCTTTAAACTTTTCCTACTGTTGGAATAAATCCAAAACAAGTTACCCTATAGTAGATGTTGGTATTAAAATCCTGTAATAGTAGTTCAATTGGTACCAAATATCGATAAGAAGCACAATATGTGTATTTTCTGTATTTTCATACCCAGTACCTATGCCACTGCTCTCGATGATTCCTCTCGACGATATTCATCAGGACTTCATTCGTCGATCGAGAATATACCATTGAGATAATAATCACAGAGGGGGTAAATATTAAAGCTCGTTAATGAGGGGACATAATTGCCAAACTGTATACGTCATTAATACACTTCTTACCGCAAGTATAATAAACAATTCCCTTCATTTAACCTAAAATTTCTCGAATTCATCTAGACAAATTTTTTAAAACTTTTCCTACTCTTGGAAAAGATCCCTACCTAGACACTCTACATGAGTCATTGAAATCAAAGTCATCAAGGAAGGTTTTCATTTCGTACAAAATACTGACACAATCTATTTACAATGTGGTTTTTTTTATACCCGGTACCAATTGGGCGCACCTTATTTCAATGATTATTCTCGACGATGTTCGTCAGGACATCTTTTGTGAGTCTACTCTGTCCCATAAAGATACAATATCAAAGATAGGTCCATATGAAAACTCTTGAAATATAGGACTTAATAGCCAAGGTGTACATGTAAGATAAAACCTTTTAACGGCACGCATTGTACGCGAACAACTATATCTAGACGTAAACGGATTAACGAATTATCTTTATATTTTTCCACCTGTTGGAACAAATACCTAACCATATAATACGCAAGAGGCGTTCCAATAAAAGTCCTCTAAGTAATACAAGGCCCAAATAATACAAGATGCTGATACAATCGACGCACCATGTGGGTTTTCCATAATTCTCACGTAACACGTTTTACGTCTTACATAAACAACATTTAGTAAAAGAAAATATCGAATAACTGAAAATGTATCTTGAATATTTTCAATAATCATTACAATAAAATGTAATAAAAAGACAAAATGAAAAGAATTTAAAACTAATACACAAGCGGTTTAATTTCATATACGTAACAATTCCACCATAAAGAAAAAACCCAAAGATTTATATAATAAAGCTTTCGTTTTTACCATATGTAAATTATACCTGAGCTAAACAAAATTACATGGATTTTTTTAATGAATTATATAAGTGTATATGAAATAATATTTCTGTACATGGGAAAGTGCATCTGCAATCAAATTGTTTTTTCATTTGATTTGCCCCTTGTTGAGATTATACTCTTGCAAATGCAAACTTCACCTTAAAAATCTTTTGATTTTTATAATTCATCCTGTCAATGAAAGCAAGAAGGTTGTAATCACTATACACACTAACCGAAGAACGAGACGAGATAAAACTTCAAAATGTTGTAATGCCAAAATTAACGATAAACATTCTTTCTTGATTGCTGAGTAATTTCTTGGGTGCTTATTTAATTTCTTAGAGAAATAGCACACAGGGTAATCAATACCATTGCTGTCTTCTTGAATCAATATTGATCCAACCCCACCATTGCTTGCATCCAGAGATAATGTAAAAGGCTGATCGAAATTTGGAGCTGTTAGAACCGCCGCACTATTGAGTATAGCTTTTAATTTATCGAAAAGCTTCCTGACATTTTTCAGTCCAGAGAAACTTGTTTTTCTTACTTAACAAATTTGTCAGAGGTTCAGCAACATTGCAAAGTTTGGAACAAAACTTTCGAAAGTGTCCGGCCATGCCAAAAAATCGCATATATTGTTTTTTACTGACAGGCACAGGAAAATCAGAGATAGCCTCCACCTTAGCATCAACATGTTTAACTTGACCATGTCCCACAATTTGTCCTAGAAAAGTTACACTTGCATGGTAAGACTCACATTTAGATAAACTGATTATCAAATTGGCATCAGTCTTTCAAAGAATTCCTCGACTCATGATTAGATGCTCTTTCCAGGTGTTGTTATAGATGACGACATAATCAATATAAACATCACAATAATCTGGACCGTTGAAACGTACTTGGAGAACCCTTCATCATAAACGGCATTACTTTATATTGATGGAATCCATCTGGAGTCACAAACGGTGAAATTTCTTTCGCTCTTTACGCAAGTGGAATTTGCCAAAAAATTTCAGAAGGTTAAATTTAGTGATGTACATGGCATTTCCAAATCATCGATTATTGGTAATGGAAATGAATCTGTTTTTGTCACGCTGTTTAGTTCACATATGGAAAGTTTTATCCGGTTTCGGAACAAGTATGCATGGAGAACAACAATCACTTCTACTGGGCTGTATGAAATCGTTCTCCAGCAAATACTGAATTTTCTTTTTTAAGTATTCCAGTTGGAGAGGATTCATCTTGTATGGGTGTTGTTTCACAAGTTTTGGATCAACGATTTCAACGTCTTAAAAAATTTGGAGTGTCTTCGCAAGAATATTGACAAACAAGTTCTTATATTCGAATAATAACTGTTTAATTCATTTATTTCCTGTTACTGCAGATGTTGAAGTTTCTGGTCTAGATCTTTCATAATTTCCGCATTCCGAAAATTGTTTCTGTAATTCCAACGGTGTCTAATTGAATTTCTTCACATAAATCCTCAGTTGTTGGCACATGTACAACTAAATTAATTTTATTATTTACTTCTCTATATCTTTCAATTTACTAGTACTTCATTAATTTATTTAAATCACAGTACTAAAATAATTGAATTCATTCATTTCTTCTTTACTTTGTAAGGGCCGTAAAATTTAAAAGGAAAAAAATTTTTAAAAAATGAGCAAGAGAGAATAAATTGGATTACAAAAAATAATGTTCTCTCAAGTAAAGTTTTGTGAAACCGGTTTTACTTTTGACTTGAACTGCGGAGTGCCAAAAATTCACGCACACCAAGATGGAACATTCTAGACATGAAATTTTACCTTTGCACTAATTAAACAAATTTGGGAAGGCCAAACTGAGTAAAAAAATAACCTGGATCAATGTTTTAACATAGTATTCCTTGAACAAATTGCATCTGAAAATCTTGTTGACCAGTTAACATATATTGGTTGTCTGATTTGGTGTTAGGTAACCAACCAACACAATCTATCATAAATCTGCTAAATGGTTCGTCAAATGCAGGAATTGGTTGCAAATGAGCCTTAGGTATATTCTGATTGGATTGTCCTACCATTTGACAAATATGAAAAGATCGACAAAATTTGCAAACATCAATTTTGATTTCTGGCTAATAAAAGTGAGTCAAGATCTTGTTTTAAGTTTTATTTATCCCTAAATAGCCAACCAGAGGAGTTTCATGGGCCAAACTAAGTATTTCCAATCTAAAAGATTTTGGAACTACAATATGATAGTTCACTGACCACACGTCACTAGCAGGTACATCGGAAGATCTCCATTTTCTCATAAGAATTCCACTTTTAATAAAATTACTGACAGGTATTTCAGTGGCTTCAATTTTACTAATGGCCCTCTAAAACAAACAAAGAACGCATGATCTTTTTATCTGTTCGACGAAAAGTGATTTTCGTTTATCATACTAATTAGCTAAGAGAATAAGTATTTAAAAGAGGATTATTTTGATCAATATCACCTGATTGATCCAAATTAGAGGTGAAAATGACCATATCAAAAGCAAGAACAATACATGAGTAAGCTAAAGGAATGCTTTTCTTATCAAAATCATTCTTAAGAGCTTTCTTTGACATAGCTATGGTAACTGCACAGGCTGGGTATAGCTCGTGGTATTCGTTTTCAATTGGGTCAAGTTTCTGATCCAAATAAGGTTTGTCAGGTACACGCGGATTAACCACAACATTGTCTCCAGCTAGGTCGTTGCCTAACAACACATGAATGTCCATAACGGGTAGGTTACACACTATACCGACTGTCACACGTATTGAAAATACGCCCGATGACAAATTTACAGAATTTAGAGGAACATTAACAAAGCCGAACTCTACTACCTGAATGAAAACACAAGAACATGACTTCTCAGAAAAAGGCAAAATACATGACCCTAAAAGACTCTAAGAAACTCCTGTATTCCTTAAAATTTTAATAGAGATAGGATTGGTCAATAGCCCAAGAGTAATGCAGAACCCTTTGACATGAATAGTTTATAACTCTCCATAACAAAATTAATATGGGGTTTATGAGACCCATCAAATGTATGGCTTTTAATATATGACTGTGACCTTGACCTCTTAGAAATAAGAGCACTTAGGGTAGGTTTATTTTGATTATGATGCCTATATTTCAACTTAAAGCAATCAGAAATAACGTCTCCAGTTTGTGATAAGCATGATCTTTAAAAGTTGTGCCAGACTAAATTTTAGGAGAAGTATTTGGCTGAAAAACCTTTCTACCAGTAGATTGCTGAGATAATGATTTGCGTACAAGAAAAACTTCATGAGTTAATGAATACTCATCGGCAGCAAGAGCAGTATTTATAAGGATTTGATCTTATGCTCTTCAAGATGAGTTTTAATATCATAGTGAATACAGTTTTTGAACTCTTCAAGTAATATAAGTTGTTTAAGACTTTTATAATCATGTTAAATTTTCTTGGCTAAGCACCATCTTTCTAATATTTGCTATTTCACATACAAGTTCAAAATGAGTCTGTCCAGCTTTTTTATAGTTTCTGATTTTTTGCCGATAAGCCTCAGGGACTAACGCATGTCTCCTTAAATGGACTGCTTAATCAAATCATAATCAGAACTCTGTTGTAATTACATTGAATAGTAAATATCAATAGCTTTTGTAACTAGCACACATTGTAGTGCCATTTCAAATTTTCCGCAACTTTTTCAATCCTAGGAAAATATTTGTCTACTTTTGTTTCTCAAAAATGGGGAACTACCTTAATATTTTTGTAATGTCAAAACTTGAATCTGTATGTGAAGTGGAATCGACCTTGCCCCTTTTCAGCTCAAATTATTTCATTCTATGTTAAAATTCCCTTTCATCCTTTCTCTTTGTAATCGCATGTTTCTCTGTCTCCTATTTCTGAAATTGTAATTGTTTATCTATCTCCCTCTTTTGTCTCTCTTTCTCCTCTTTTTCAAATTGTATTTGCTTATCTTTCTCCCTCTCCTGTTTCTCTCTTTTCCTTTTCTTCAAACATCATTTGCAATTGCTTCTCTTCAGATTGAAACTACATTGGTTTTTCATTTTTCTTCTATCTGAAAATCCAGCTTTCTTAACTCTATTTCTGTTTTGTATTTCTTTTTCAATTGGATTACTTTAATGTCAGTGTCTGTCATAGTGTTACTGACTGATGCCAAAACACTTTCATCAAAAATATTTGCCCCCACAAAATATTGTACCAAACACTTTTCATTTTTTTATGTTAAGGAATATTTTACTTCAGAAAGATCATACTATCTGGCATGTTCAAGCAACTCATCTTTTCCAGGCTATTCATCTGCTCCTAAATTGGATGTGAAAGAAATGTTTCCACTTTTGATGACATTGTGGATCAAAACCTTTTTTTTCATGTAAGCTTTCGATTTCACAAAATGTAAAATAGTACTTGGGATTTAGAAACTAGGGGCATTTAAGTTTCAGAAAACAATCTTCTGAAATATCTAACAAAACTTCATATATCCCAATGACGAGTAACCCAATTATCTCTTGTTACGTGTAAGCTCGTACAAATGAAGAAAACGAAAAGAGTGAAGTAAACAAGATTTGTATATTTTAACAAAATAATTTATTTCCCTAGAAAACAATGTAAAATTGGCAAATAGGACTTAAAGTGTGTGATTATAATCCAAAGTTTGATCCTTTGAATGAAAGCACAAGTCCTAGCACCAAATAGTTCTATTAAAATCCAGGTTGGAATCTCGATGACATACAAATATGGAAGGCAATAACGCGAGATGTGGTCCAATGTACTAATATCAACAATTCCTCAATTGAATCATATTTTTTGATTCCGAATAATTCCAGAATAAATTTCCATTAATATCTTTCAGAATTTATTAGAAGAAAGTCAGCTTGTTGAGTTCCCTGGAGAATAAATTATTGAATCCTAACGTCAGAAGAACGAAAAACAATCTGGCAGCAAATAAAAATATCAACTTGTTCCTTGAAGATGTTAAAACGACTCCGCTAGAAGAATATTAAGAATGCGAATTTAAACCCCCACAACATCATTTCAAGTCTCGCGAGATGGGTCATGTGGTTTCATGATACACGAAATCCACCACCTATGCCAGTGTAATCCCACTTAAAAACCAATCACAAATAAACATTTTTGCACATGGTAATCACGCAACGGATGAATGGCCCTGATGATGACCAATCGTTTCAACAGCCTGTTTACAAACTTTCCCAACCTAAGACAAACTAGGCTAACTAAAAATAATTCTCATGTAACACGTTTTACGTCTTAGGTAAACAACATTTAGCAAAATAAAATATCGAATACCTGAAAAAGTCGAATCCTTTCAATAATCATTACAATAAAATGTAATGAGAAGAAAATAAAGAAGAATTTTAAAACTTACACAAAATCAGTTTAATTACATATAGGTAACAGGTGACCCTTATTCGACAGGTCTTCCTTCGCAGATCGTCTCTATCCCCTAGAAATAAAAGGTTAAAGTAGTGCACGTTTAAAAATTCTTTGAAGAGGGAACTTAATGGTTCTAATGTATGCGCAAGATATACTTATCTCGAGGCACGTGTTGTACCCAGCATCCTATATCTAGGCACAAATTGTTGGAAATCGGATAGTCGAATTTTCTTTGAAACATTCCTTCTATTGGATCAGATCCCTTATCTAAATAATGTGCATGAAGCATTGAAATCAAAACTCTTCTACGTATGGATTCAATTAGCGCGAAATATTGATACAATCGATACACTGTGTATGTGATTTTCATAGCCGGTTTCCGCTGGATGTCACATAACTCCATGATTCTTCTCAAAGATATTCTACATGATCTCCTTCGTTAGTCGACTATATCCAATAGAGACAAAATGTCATAGAAGGGACCAGGTGAAAACTCGGAAGTCATGGCAACCACTTCCACCTGGAGATACTGGAATTTGAACGCCCCTACCAAAGACAGTATAACGAGAATATGATGGGAGACTTCATTTGGGGCTTGATTCAGTTACGTGATTTACAGTATATCGTATATCTCGAGAAACTACTCACTTATAAATGTTTTTTTTTTGTATTACTTTAGTACATGTTAAATATGATTCGTATGGGTTTTTTTTCGACTTTATATGAACAAAAATACACAATTTCACCCGTGTTATCATTGTAAATAGGTGAAAGACTATACTGAATAAGGGACATTTTCTTCACCCGGTTCAATGGGAAAAAAATCTTGTAAATATCACAACTCTGTGTCACATTGCATTATCCGATTATAGATCATCAATTTCTGCATTAAATATGCATATAAATTTCTTTTTCATACCTAAACACGAGTTTTAAACATGGGCTTAGTAATGGAAATCTAAGAAAACAACGTTACATTTGAGCAACTTGGAAATTAGAAATAAGATCTAAGTGCAGGCTTGCTCAAACAAAGTATTTAAACTGATTATTTTTTATGAAAAGTTTAATAACATATTGCTTTCATTCACTTTTGTAGACGTCAATTTATCTACATGTATATCATTTAACATCTCTTGATCCTTAGGTATTGCAATTTAGCAGCATTATTCTTTAGTCATTGCTGACAAGAGTTGGCTCCGATCTAAGGTATTTATACTCGTTCAAGCGAAGCGATGTATCTGCGTTTACCACTGTCTGTCAATGCTCAAATAAATATATGTGTGTTGTGATTTTGACACCTACTTCCAGTAAATTAAAGTAAGTTCTATTCCTTATTTTAAACGAAAAGGCAATCACGAGAGTATATAGTGAAACAATCGACCAAAATCTATTCATTACTGAAAGTTTCCTTAAAGCATCTGAGCCTGGAACCAACATTCCTTGCTGAAAGAAAATTGCAGATAGTACAACTCTGACTGCCATAAAACTATGAGAACAAACGATAAAGGAAAAAATATCTTTATTGCCACATGGAAATTCGCTTCCCGTTTCCATATATGTGCCGATAGCATGTAAAATACGGACATTTACTTCATCGAGGACAAAACAATACACTTCATAAATGAATAGTCATGCTATAGTCATATTCTCTACTAGGATATTTTTAATTCAGTGCGCAGTATAAATCATTAAATTTCATACAATTCGTTATTTTCGTGTTGTTTGACTTACTTCAAAGATGTTTGGACCTGTGCTATAAAGTACCGTATCAATTTTAGCATCCGTGCTCAGAACCAACTTAACACAGAACCAGACATTCTTATTAATGAGCATCACTGCACAAGATGATACCAAAATAAAGGTCTATATATTGTGATATTTTACACTAAGCACAGGCAAATCAAAATAAGCGCTAATTCTTGTGTTGTATAAAACGGTTATGACAATAGTATATGCATATAATAATTAATATAAGTCTGCTACAAGTTTCCTAATAGCATCCGCTCCAGGAACCAAAACTTCCTGTAGAAATAAAATTATAAATAGTACAGGTCACTCTCCTATACAGCTATCAGGACAAAAGACAAAGTAAAATGAACGTTTTTGCTCCATATAAAGTCACGTCCTTTTTCCAGGCATTATCCGACAGTATGTGGATAAGGATATTTACGTCATCGATGAGAACATCCTCACTGAGATCCAAAACAAGTTCAGATACTTCCATTTGCATTGAACATTTTTCTTATTTTCATATTTCTTCAGAAGAATCAAAGATTTATGGATATCTACTATGTGGTACCGTAAGAATTATACCAGCTGCCGTCCTAAGAAGCAACTGATACACCTTTTTGGTTTAGTAAACTATTTGGGCTTCCTTCACATTAATATACTTATTGAATTAATAGCGCAAAAGATTGGACTCGTGTGTAAGGTACCCATACTGGTCCATTTCGAAATATGCATTTACGCTCAGAACCAAGACGTTCTTGTGTATAACATGTGGACTAACTATCTATATTTACGTTATCTATAATAAGGTCACCAGTAGTGTATGTGGATCGAGTGGGTTTACGTAGAACGGAATGTTAAATTTGGTCGTTTGCACCGTAGCTTCAAGTCTTACAGCCTCACGTAGACATCTTTGTTAAATTTTGGGGGTTGTACTGTAGCCTCATGATTGATTATGGGATCAATAGGAATGGAACAGGTTGGGTTACGTCAAGTTATTGACAAGTGCTGACCTGAATACACGCGGATACCTAGATAGAGACAAATACAATAGAGACATAGAAACACAGAATATACAACAGTACAATAAAACAATTTTTAGGCAAGAAAGAGTAAATATTTTCAAGGCATATAATGTGCCATGAAAAGGGCCTTTGGGTTTTATGTTAACACCATCATTTTAACATATAGGACATCTCACTGATCTTATCTTTCTTAAACTTCGTCTAACTTCTGGGCCATATATGAGGACACGCTTTGGGCAGCTTTGTCTCTCCACATAAGCTCTTTGTTTCCAAACAGTCGTATCGGTAATCCTAATGATGGTCCATGATAATTTAACATACATGGGTTAGTCCGTACGGAACAGCATCGACGATACGAGAGTAGAGGATTCAATGTTTGTCCACAAAGTGTGACGAGAACAGATGAAGGGAATGTGTGAACCGCGGTTATTTTATGGTTGAAGAGCGGATCGAAACGGATTGACGCGTTACAAAATTCAGCCACCTCACGGATTTTGTCTTCCAAACCGAAGAGAGTTATCTGTGAGGTCAGATTTACTATGTAAATGCGCATGCGTCTGTGCACAGTGAATTGATGCGACATTGTTTTATGAAATATGACGGAAACTAAGGAGACGCTGAATTGGGATGCGACGGCCGTGGAGACGAAAAACGATGGCATAGCAGCGGTTACCAAAATCAATACAGTATTACTTCCAGAAGATGTCGATTTTAATTTGGGATATAGTGGATTTCCTCTATTTGCGCAAGAAGTTCTTCCGATACAAGCACCTTTGCCACCTTTCCCTTCTTCACCACACGTTGAGGAGTTTAAACAGAGACAGAAAGAAGAATTGTATAAAATTTGAAACAGCAGAAAGAAGCACAATACGCTTTTCTCCTTCAACACCAACAGCAACAGCGAGAATAAGAGTCAAGAAGGAAACGAGAGGTAGAAGCAGAAGAGAAGACACAAGGTCTAGTAGAGAAGGTGAACAATAAAACCCAAACGGTAACGGTAATCTTTGACAATTTGGCAGAGTTAAGGAGTCCGAAACAAATGTATTAGACTTCTTCTTTACAACCCAAGAGAAAAAGAATTTCCCAAGCCAACAGCCCAACCCTGTTACTGCGTCTGAGATACCAGCTCTAGTGATTTCTACATAATCATCGAAGGGGTCAGGTCTAGAAGTAGGCCTTTATCGTGGCAAAGGCTTATTGCAGTTAAATCATATTGCCTCTCGTTCCTGAGCTTGTTTTTCAAAAACTATAAACGGTCATTTTCAGCCCCCCCCAGTTCTTTCGAAAGGAGTTAGTATTTATTTTGGCAAAATCAATTGAAAATCAACATCCCTATTTTAACCCACTATCTACGTGTATGAGTGCGTGAGTGTAGGACTTTATCATTCAAAAAATCAAAACCAGGAGACACGTTTTTCAGTTTGGTCTATACTGGTACAAATATTACAATCCAATTCACAGCACAACACTTTTAAAACGTTCATAGACTACGTCTGTGTATTATTTTTGTTTAGTCTGTGTTTTAAATTTATTCATTTTTACAGGTTTTTCCTTCTCTTCTTTATCGCTTTTTACTAGTCTTCTTTTCGTCTCTTTCTGGACGTGCCGGGTTCTTCCTTTGCCGAGGGCACCTCTTCTTCTGTTCCTGTCTTTTCTTAGAGCAGTCTGAAGACAAATGTGCTTTCTCTTGAGAATGATAACAGGTATCTTGACTTTTGTCTCTTTTCACCCTGGTCTTGCTCTTTTGATGGTCTGGACATTCTGTAATCCAATGCTCTTTCTTTTCACAGATACAAAAAGTGTCTTCACTTTTTTATCAAATGGAGGGAGAGTAAACCGTCGGATTGTCGTAAATCACTGATCAGAAGTTTGATCTGTGTAGCTTCTTCCATCGTTTAGGAACGCTGGGAGGGAAGGCACTAGCTCTTCATATATACAATAACCTGACATGGATATAAAGGTGTCCATGGTATTCCAAATGTAGTCATTTGACTTTTTTCAGTAAAGATGAAATGATAGCGTCGTTTCGTGAAGAAAGGAGAAGATAGCAAGAGGCAGAAATGTGATTTATCGCCTCACACAGTAGCTGAAGTCTTGGTTTATATTCATACCAGCGATTTTAAAAATAAGATGACTGGACCAGAATCCAGACCCAGACATTCTACACCAACCCAAAGCTCACTACCAGTAAACCCTAAAAAGTGGTTTCCCATTTGAGAAACGGTCAAACGCTCTTGTAGAAAATTTAGGATCACAGCCAACACGTATACGATGAAGTTTAAAGATTTTAAGTCCGACGAACCGCTTGGGAAAGCAATAGATTTCATCACCAATGTGAGGGATTCCTTATTAACTACACTGAAACAGCATGGTGAAGCCAAGGAAGATGATCACTTGAAACTTTCCATTCATCACGACAGTTTAAAGTCCACATTTGGATCGAATTTAGCAGTCCGTTAGAATTGATACCTTCTAAAGTCACCGACCAGATTGAACACGTGCAACAATCAAACTACAAGTTTCACATCACCGACGGAAAAGTGACACTGCTCATAACCCATTCTTCTCTTCCTCAAGGAACCTGACGTAGCATCGTTCAAATTAACAACCCACAAGACAATATGTGCTTATTTGCCCAAGCCATAGTGGTTGGACAGGACCGTCATCGACATCCCCGAAAGACAATTGCGGAAGGACCTATGTGTGACTGTGCTACGTGTAGAGACTCTAAGAACATTACAAAATGTTGATAATACACCGCACCTTCGTCATCAAAAATGTTGTCCAGAGACTTGTTTATATTACGCTATGATCGTTGCGATGTATTTTGTATTCATGTACTTAACCATTTGGCTTTTATGTACTTTTATCTTTCGTGTTGTTCACAATTAATGATTGTAATAATTGTGTCCTGAAAAGTATAAATAAAACTATTGTCTTGCCTGTCTTCCTGTCAAAAGTGACATTACCTACACTACTATGTCTTCCTCTGCTGTATCTCCTCCCTCTTTACCCACTTTTAAAGTCATCAACACAAACTTACATCGTGACAGTCGGGAGGCTTTATATCTTCGCCATTCCTTTAACATGCTCATTGCAGGACCCAGCGGTTCAAGAAAAAAACCGAATTTGTCAAACGTTTGATCGAACATAAACATCATTTTATCGATCGTCCACCTTAAATGACCCAGTTGTCTTAAAAAGAGCGACAATCAGCGTACAGCCCTTTCTTGAGAAAGTCAAGGCGATTCCATCGTGTTTGTGGAAGGCATTACTGAAGAAGATGATTGAATGGTACCAAACTACAGTCAAACACATCTAGTCGTCTTCGACGAAATGTTATGAGCAGACGAAGAAGAAATTAGACTATGATTTACGCACGAAGGGCATCATCGTAATGCCATTATCATTAAAATTACCCAAGAATTGTTTGAACAAATTAAAGCCCATTGCAGTATCAGTCTCAATGCTCATTACGTGGTTTTGTTTAAAAGTCCTAAAGATAAATCCCAAATGCAATGTGTAAACTAAACAGTAAGGAATGCCGTGGTTGTTTGATGTGTACGACGATTCCACTCAAACCTCACACGCTTATCTACTCGTGAATTTAAAACCCACTACCCCCGATTGTGATTTCGTACCCATCTGTCTTATACACAGCCGCGTCTTTGACTTAACAACAATAACAACTAAAACGTCTATCGAAATCTCAGTAACTTTTGGCATCTCTTACATAGCGTCAACATGACGCCTCCTCCTGCACCGGGGTCACGGGGAGAGGGTTTGCTGGGCCAGGGACACCTGCTAGCCGCCCAAAGTATTCCAAGTTCTTGTAGAAAAGTTGAGAACGATGAAATGCATCTACCTGGTGGAATTGGATGGGTTGCGTCAGTGGTTGCTATTTCTTTCCTCATTAAACTAAGTGTGTGTAAGCGAGGGCTAACACACACACATACATACACACACATACTCTTTCTCACACACACACACGTACTCACGCACGCTCTCAAGTACTCCTGCATTGGGTGGCAGTGGGTCTGGGTTCTGAAGTCTGGTGTTTTGAGAGATGAGCGGACGGAATTGGCATTGCAGAGGGAAGGAATAAAGTAAAAAAATATAAACAGAAAAGGGGCACACTGTTTTAGGTTCTGCTGTTTTTCGCGGTCTTTTTGGAAGGGAATGGTGGGGGACGGTCATGCGAAAAATGTGTAGAATGTTCGCTGTTTTTTTTTTTCATTTTATCAGTATTGTAGAAGGGTAGTGTTATATTTGTTGTCGGCTATCTGCTTGACGTTTGCTGTATGATCCAGATTTGGGAGATGTGTGTTTCGAGGTACACGCTACCAACGGTTTCACTCGCGTCTGTCTTGAAAGAGTCATGCGTCTATTTCCTTTCTGGGAAGCGGTGGATATGTTGTGGAAAAAAGATTCCGGGCACATTGCAGTGCCAGGGTGAGGATGGGGCTGAGATGCCTGAGTTTTACAGGCTCGTCAACTCAGGATTTTGTTTCATACAACGATTGGCTGATTTGCAGTTTGTGGGTGTGTGGGTTTTTGGGCAAAAAAAAAAGCATGATAAAGGAAGAGTTAGCGTTGTCGTGGTGGCTTCTGCTCGCAGGCTTGGCGGGTGTCATCAGACGGGAACGGATACCATTGCGATTTCAGTCGTAGCTGCTGTGGCGAGAGAGAGAGAGAGAGAGAGAGAGAGAGAGAGAGAGAGAGAGAGAGAGAGAGAGAGAGAGAGAGAGAGAGAGAGAGAGAGGTGGGTGGGTGTTTTTCTTACTGTAAGGGCTGTCGCGGCGCGTACGTTTGTTTTTACGATATATTTTCCTGAAAAAGATTCACATACCATTATTAAATATCATAATAACGAATTCAAGGTGTAGGCAAATAAAGATTCCTCATTTTTTGATAACGAGGAAGTAAACTTATTTGTTTGGAACATTTTGATATTTATTTTTATATTTATTTTTTATATTTTTTGTTTGTTTTATTTGTATTTTTTATTTATTCATTTATTTATATTCTTAATTGTGTGAATATGGGGTTTGTATGAAGTAAAAAAGCCAAAGTTGAGTGAACCAAAAGGTCTACTAGGCTGAAGACAGCTGCTAGCCACTACAATTTGTCCAAGTATTACAAGCCGAGCAGTATCGGACCCTGGAGCGGTTATCGCTAAAAGTCACATGTTTACCTCAAGTTTCCAATTACTTTTATACAATTTCAGTTGTAAGTTAGACAGCCAGACGTATCCATTATGTAATAAATATTATACTAATCAATGTAAAACCACAGATTTCCCTACTTTTCAAATATATATCAACCGATTGTTTGCATGGTTTCCATTCATCAAATTTCCGTGCCGTCAGCAGTTCACGCAGTTGAAACGCAACAAATATCCCATAACTCAGGGTACTATTTGAACTACACCGACTTAGGCCAGTCAAACTATGGTTCAAAGACACATTACACCAATACAACTACATCACATTTGCCGCCATGAGACATAAATGGTATATGCAGAGTCGATTCATGTCTGTTCGGTTGTGTGGTTTACCGGTTGCCTACCGTAAATACTACCACTGCAGTCACAAAACCAATGTACACTACTAGATTTTATAGGAACTATCCAGAGATAGTCGGGCGGTTTAGGCCTTAACTCACTACTAATTGAACGCCTGAACATAGCATCATGAAAACTCACTACCAGTCTCTCGCCGTGACGTTTGCTCCTAGTAATTCCGTAAGGGAGCGTTATGGACGTGTGCGCATGTCCAAAAGTTATTACAGTACTATGTATGTAAGGCTGGCTAGCTGATTCCTGCTTTGCTACCGCACACACGAGGCACTGGCATTATCATATGTATTATAGTCATGTATACACTCTCGTGTTTTATGACTTAAAGCCATGATAAGGGATAGTGGCCTCTCCCCCTTCCGGGGCCGGACTCACCCGTGTCTCAGTGCTAGACACTTTTGCCCCGGCGCGTGGGCCTATTAACCCCCCTGTTGGCTCACCGCCTTGGCCGGATGTTACCTTTCGATAACATTGCTATCCAGGGAAGCGCTTAGCCCTAGGGCTGGGCTTTTGGTCGTGGTGCTGACATTTATTGGCTGACCTTAAGACCCCTTGGTTGGCTGCGTATGGTAACAGAGCGTAACGGCCTTTCGCCTCAACTCCCGCCTACTAAAGTCCCCAATGTCCAAGTTCACCTAACTTTATCTCAGGTGGATTATTGTCAAATTTATCTAGTTCAATTTTGTTTTCTATTTAGGTTTTTAAGAAAATTATGTTTTATGGTATTTCATTCTCATTATGTGCTTTGTTGTAGTATTATAGATGGTTATCAATACTAATTAGAGTATATATAGTTACTATAAGGAAAATTAAAATACACATACAGTAAATGTATGTTATAAATAGTTATGATTATTGTTATGATTTAATTATTTATGCTTATAACTAAGGCTACATTGACTAAAGGTAAGGTGTAATAATTCCTAGGGTTCTTATTACAAGGGATCTAAATTATTCTTTTTAGTTTTATATTTTATGATATTGGATGCTTCAGATTTTAATTATTCCTCGTTAATTTGTTAAATAGTGTACATTTATTAGTAGTTATGTGGGAGCGTTTGTACTAAAGTTGCGTGTCTTGTGTACGTCATTCGAGTGCCAAAGTTTGATTGGTTGGTATAGATTATAGTTTTCAATCCTTCTTTTAGCTCAAGATTGGATGGTTTCTTTTGTGAGTAAGCGCGGTTATTATCGGACAATCAGATGCAGCCTTAGTTTAGGGTTTATGTATTTCGTTTTATCTGATTTGTAAGCTGGTATAATATTAACCCGGTATGTTGAGAGCGGAATTTAACTGTTGGCTAGAGTTTAAATTTAAATTTTTTTTTTCAATAAATATTTTAATGTAAATTCATGTAGGGGTTGTATGATTAAGTTTTTATAATATATTGTTTGAGGTTATTGTTATGTAGTAGTACCACTATTCAGTATATATTTTTGGCTGCCCACGTGTTTTTCCCGTGAGGACAAAGGAACAAAGGAATTTTCCGTGAGAAAAAAGGAACAAAGGAAATTTTAATTAATAGTTTTGGTTTTTATTCAATATGCTAAAAAAATTAAAATTTGTAAAAGAGGGTATATTTAAATCTTTGGTTGAAGTAAGATTTTTTTGGGGTGGTAAAATTCAGTACTAGTTGGCTTCAACTATTGTATAACGACAATTAATTTAGAGTTATGAGGTAAAGTAGACTTTAATTAGACTTTTATAAATTCAGTAGTTTTGAGTAGATTTAAGTAGATTTTATTTTATCTTAGCTTTTCCTAATGTAGTATCCTTAATGTGAAGTGAATCATCCAATATTATCCTTAAAGTCCGGGAGCCCTGAAAACACGTCCGTTCTGTTCAACAGCCCCAACCTTCCCGTAATAAAGGACTAGCATTGTTATATGTATTATAGTCATGTATACACTCTCGTGTTTTATGATTTAAAGCCCTGATAAGGGCTAGTGGCATCTCCCCCTTCCGGGGCCGGGCTCACCCGTGTCTCAGTGCTAGACACTTTTTGAGGCACATGCTCATATGTGATTATAGTCATGTATACACTTTCGTGTTTTATGACTTTAGGCCCTGAAAAGGGCTACTGGCCTCTCCCCCTTCCGGGGCCGGGCTCACCAGTGTCCAGTGCTGACACTTTTGTCCCGGCGCGTGGGCCTATTAACCCCCCTGGTGGCTCACCGCCTTGGTCGGATGTTACCTTTCGATAACATTGCTATCCAGGGAAGCGCTTAGCCCTAGGGCTGGGCTTTTGGTCGTGGTGCTGAACTTTATTTGCTGACCTTAAGACCCTTTGGTTGGCTGCGTATTGTAACAGAGCGTAACGGCCTTCCGCCTCAACTCCCGTCTACTAAAGTCCCCAATGTTCCCTTTATTTGATACTGATGATTTGTTTTTGTTGATGGTTTGTTGTAGGCATCTCTTTTGATTCTTCTTTATTCTTGCATTTTTGATTTAGTAATATTGGATGATTCCAAATTATAAGGTTGTTGTCTCGTCGGTTTTGATTGGATGATTAAAGCCGAATTTTCAATCCTATTCTAGTTCAGTTTTGTTTTCTTTTTAGGTTTTATAATAAAATTATGTTTTATGGTATTTCATTTTTATTATGTGCTTAGTTGTTGTATTATAGATGGTTATCAATACTAATTAGAGTATATATATATAGTTATTATAATGAAACTTAAAATACAAATACAGTATATGTATGTTATAAATAGTTATGATTTTTGTTATGATTTAATTATGCTTATAACTAAGGCTACATTGACTAAAGGTAAGGTGTAATAATTCCTAGTGTTCTTATTACAAGGGATCTAAATCATTCTTTTTAGTTTTATATTTTATAATATTGGATGCTTCAGATTTTAATTATTCCTCGTTAATTTGGAAAATAGTGTACATTTATTAGTAGTTATGTGGGAGCGTTTGTACTAAAGTTGCGTTTCTTGTGTACGTCATTCGAGTGCTAAATTTTGATTGGTTGGTATAGATTTTTGTTTTCAATCCTTCTTTTAGCTCAAGATTGTATGTTTTATTTTGTGATTAAGCACGGCTATTATCGGTCAATCAGGCCATAGTACACAATTAATTTTACTATATGGTCTCTACATTTGTTTCTCAGTACGGAACTTTCCACTATGTGACAATCAATACAAATCATATGTTAATCTAAAATACCCTTAAAGATGACTTTACGGTATAGTTCTTGTCAAGGGTTGACCTGCATTTTTTTGAATTGTAAACAAAACACCAGGCAACAGAATACAGATTTCACTTCCGGATCATCACCATGACCTTATTACTCAATGTGCACTGTCGCCGAAATACACACAGACAACCACACCATAAGCTCACATTTTAAAGAATAATCAATTGCCTTTAAATCCTTACCAAGAATGCCAAAATCTAACTCTAGTATCACCACCAAATTTAGACGGAAAAAGAGATCTAAAAATAGACTGGAACTACATTCGTGGGTACTGAACCGGATTTTATTAATTGTGTACTGATTCCTGAAAGGGTCAATGTTTTTGTCAAACTTTTATATTTGCATTTTATTTTGCATGCCACTACTGTTTCAACTTCATACATAAAGTTTTTTGAAATTTCCTTGCAAGCAAGACATGTGACAGCTGTCAGAAAGTGTGTAGTGCTGGTGTTCTATAGGGTGCAATATGAGGTCCAATTGTTCTTAAGAAACCAAAACTAAATTTGCTATATCTTCCTTAATTATAGGAATTTTTCAATGCAGTAAAAACCTAATTGTAATACTTGATAAGGCCTGTCTGAAAATAGTCTTGAAATTAAAAATTATTGATATATTAAATTTTAATGGAAATTTTAAAAAATATATAAATTTTAAAAACTTTTTTTTACAAAAAATAAATTTTCATACAAGTTATGACATTCAGTTTCACAAATTAAAGGCAGCAATGCTGATTAATGAATGGTCTTTGAAACAAATGGTAGTTTAGGTCTGTACAACTGATAATATTAATCCCAGGGGTACTGAAGCATGATAGCTCACAGTGATTTTGACAGCAAATTGCAATGTGCCTATCCAGATGCATATAGGTGTACATACTAAAGAAACAATGACAGGTACTATGTTCCACATTTATTGTTTCAGGTACTTGGACAGTTGTTTGTATAACTAATATCCCACTCAAATTTAAAGTTTTGATGGAACCACTACCATGTTTTATAGCAAATATGCATTCCATTTTAATGCCGATAACTACAAAAGTCAACAATACAATATGAAAATACAGTTTCACCTTACTGAAAAAAGATGCGAATCTCTCTCATGAAGATCTAAGCCATGTCTTTGAGATGCTGTATATCAGTGTACTGATATGAACTCATCTTGGTCACTTATAGCAGCACACTGCACATGTCCTTATGAGACTTTGCTATCACCATTGGACTACTGGAGAGCTTCCAAATTGATACAACTCTAATACTTTGTTCCAGATACCAGACTAGACCTGAAAATATATAACATGTTTCACTTAATTCTACAAAAAAGAAAATGTAGGCAAATGAAGTTAAAATGTGTTAGATATGGTGATTTCAAAATAACATTCAGGTTGCAAATATGGTTAAAAAAGGTAAACTTGATAGAGTGACACTCAAACATGTGAAGCAATGGGCATGTATTAAAGTGACAAATGCATCCTAAAATAGATGAAGTTTCTACAAGCATATTTAGCCATTTACAGGTTAAATAACTAATCAGGTAGAGTATGTATCATAAAGTTTAAGGCAATGTTGGAACGGTGAGGTTTGATCATTGGTGCAAACATTGATACATACCAGTATAGTGGAAAGTCAAATGACAATGTACCAAATTAAAATTTATTACTATATGCAATCCTATTCATGAAGGAAAAACAATTTTAGATATTGTGAGTGAATATAGCAAAATGTGGCCACACAGATCAACTATAGGTACCAATAGATCCTATATCATCAACTAAATGTGAAATTTTCATCCCGAAAACTTGTAAACAAGGATGGATATTTGCATGTGTGGGACATATGCAATGTACTTGTTAAAATCACATGTGCAAACATGATTCAAATAATCTGTTTAAACATTTTTAGTCTATTTTTAAGAGTCTTGGCTACCAAGTTATTAAGTTCAATGATTCAATGATTCAATGGAATCAAATATCAGCTGATGCTGCAATACCGCCCTCTGTCAAAGTACTAAATTGAAATGTATTACCATACAGAGGCATATTCATGATGAAAATAACATCTTGGGATATTTTAAGTGCACACAGTCAAAACTGAGCCTTACAGATTCACTATAGGTACCATGTCAGCCTAACAATGTCAACTTTTGATTCCAAACATTACAAAATATATGCATATTTGTTCATGTCAGCTATGTAACCATGTTAGGATCAGTTGTAGAAAGTTAAATTCAAATAATCTGTTTGAATATTACTTATGTAATCTTTAAAGTGTCAGATAACAAATATTATTAGTCATTAATAATGCATAAAGCAGAATGGATCATGAGAATTCCCATAATATCATCTGGGCTACAATGTCGCACTACATCAATCAAAATCTTAAAGAAACTGAACAATAAAATGGAATGCATTCTGTGTTTAACTTACATCATTTTGCTGTTTTCTTACATGCAATGGTAAATATACCTGGGTAAAGTATATTTTACCCCTCTGACCTGTATTTCATTCTCTGACAGCTTAATATGATTTTGTAGAGAACTTGAACAGGTTCTAGTATAAAGTCTTCATCATTACCTCTCACTAAATACCCTATAACTATGGTTATAAACAATTACTGATAGCTATACAAGCAGATATGTGTTACTCAGGAAGTGACCCCATCATAAACACATAAATTAACTGTTTGAACCCCAAATAAATAGTTTCAATGACCTAAAGGTACAAAGCAAATTAGAATTTTGTCTTCATGTATTTTAAATGAGGGTCTCATTTTGACTAATAAAGATATTTTCTCTCATCAAATTTGACAAATATCCATCATTTGAGCTTGTAAATGGTGTAGGAGTATATATATGCTGATATCATTTAATATCATTCCCAAAAAATATTATATATGTGTATACTTGGTGGAAATTTTTTATTTTTTAATTGTTTTTTTAAATTTCATTTAAATTTTTAAAATCAAAATTTATTTTTTACCTTTAATTTCATTCTTATATTTTTAAAGTCAATATACATAACATATTAAAATTTCATGTATATGTCATTAATAAAAAAAAAATTATATCAGTTTCAAGTTTTTACTGACAGGCCATAGTACACAATTAATTTTACTAAATGGTCTCTACATTTGTTTCTCAGTCCTGAACTTTCCACTGTGTGACAATCAATACAAATCATATGTTAATCTAAAATACCCTTAAAGATGACTTTACGGTTTAGTTCTTGTCAAGGGTTGACCTGCATTTTTTGAGAGGCTGAATTGTAAACAAAACACCAGGCAACGGAACACAGATTTCACTTCCGGATTATCACCATGACCTTACTACTCAATGTGCACTGTCGCCGAAATACACACAGACAACCACACCATAAGCTCACATTTGAAAGAATAATCAATTGCCTTTAAATCCTTACCAAGAATGCCAAAATCTAACTCTAGTATCACCACCAAATTTAGACCGGAAAAAGAGATCTAAAAATAGACTGGAACTACATTCGTGGGTACTGAACCGGATTTTATTAATTGTGTACTGATTCCATCAGATGCAGCCTTAGTTTAGGGTTTATGTATTTCGTTTTATCTGATTTGTAAGCTGGTATAATATTAACCCGGTATGTTGAGAGGGGAATTTATTTGTTGGCTAGAGTTTAAATTTAAATTTTTATTTTTCGATAAATATTTTAATGTAAATTCTTGTAGGGGTTGTATGATTAAGTATTTATAATATATTGTTTGAGGTTATTGTTATGTAGTAGTACCACTATTCAGTATATATTTTTGGCTGCCCACGTGTTTTTTCCTGTGATGACAAAGGAACAAAGGAATTTTCCGTGAGAACAAAGGAACAAAGGAAATTTTAATTAATAGTTTTGGTTTTTATTCAATATGTTAAGAAAAAAACATTTGTAAAATTAAATTTGTAAAAGATGGTATATTTACATCTTTGGTTGAAGTAAGAGTTGTTTGGGGTGGTAAAATTCAGTACTAGTTGGCTTCAACTATTGTATAACGACAATTAATTTAGAGTTATGAGATAAAGTAGATTTTAATTAGACTTTTATAAATTCAGTAGTTTTGAGTAGATTTAAGTAGATTTTACTTTACCTTAGCTTTTCCTAGTGTAGTATCCTTAATGTGAAGTGAATCATCCAATATTATCCTTAAAGTGCGGGAGCCCAGAAAACACGTCCGATCTGTTCAACAACCCGCCAGCCTTCCTCCTTTTTGAGGCACGCCGCGTTTTAGATCTACAAAAACATAGGAAGGGGACTTCAAGAAAGACATATGCGTGGAAAGCAACAACACAATGGATACACTCGCTGGATTTCTGATGGGATATCACTGAAATGGAAATTCCTGGAACAAGGGAAGAAAGGATAATATACAAAATTGGACGGACTGTACTGTACATTGCACGCATTGAGCAAGGTAGAGATATATTTTAAACATTTAAATATTTAAATATTACATCATTTATTCGTTTAAATACTTGGTTCTTATCATCAAAATACACCAAATATCAACATAGTTAACAATGTCGTCTGCTATTACATAGGCAGAGTTCCAAATTGCGGGAAATATAAAATGCAACTTTTATTGAATGTGAGTGGGTTAATATGTAAGGTTTAATAAAGGATTGGAAATTTCTAGATTAATAACAATACAAGAAAGGATTGGAAATTTCTAGATTAATAACCATAGAAAATAATCATAACAATAACAATAGTAACTACGTTATGTATAAATAGAGATGGGAAGACAGAATTAACATTACTGGAAGAAAGAAAGAAAGAATGGTAAAAAGAACGTAGGATACCATTTTGAGGTCTGTTATTTTTGCTGTATTATAGAACAAAGGTAATTAAAACAACCACACATTCTACGTGAGAAATGTTCCTTGTTTTTCATCCATTCATCAATTTTGTATGGAAAGGTTGTCTGATAATTATTGTCGATATTTAAAAGATATGTGTTTTGCAGCACAACCCACTAACAGTGTTGCAAAGTTTTCACAAATTTAAGGGTGGGACAAAAGCAGCACCAAAACGCGCCTTGTTCTATCGACAGTCTGAACTGAGAGGAAATAGGTCGAATATTGTTACATTTTTTCTGAACGCATGTTTTGGTTTTATAATTCATAGTTAAACATAGGATTTCAATAAGAACTACTCTGTGTGTGTGTGTGTGTGTGTGTGTGTGTGTGTGTGAGAGAGAGAGAGAGAGAGAGAGAGAGAGAGAGAGAGAGAGAGAGAGAGAGAGAGAGAGAGATATGTGTGTGTGTGTGTTTCGTGGAGTGGAGTGGACCTATTCTTTAGTGGGTGGGTGCGCGGGGTCTAAGTTGCTGGGTCTGTGGTTTGGGGGCGATAGAGTGTCAATATTTTATGAGTAACTGGTCAAAGTTTCTGAAAGGCCCAGACCGGGGCCAAGCGCCCTCTTAAAAGGAATGTGGCCCAGCTTTTGGTCATAAGCAGTCGCAGAAGTACTCAGTGCAAAGCGTTACTATAATCCGATATGCCGATAGTATTTCACAGGATAGCATACATCCAGCAGAGTGGCATAATTTAGATTTTAAAAGTACGCAAAATGCACAAAATTCCAACATAACATCTTTTCAAAATTCACAATTCAGGTCTATTTGATACAAATGCAAAGGTGGCTCACACAATTCTGGCATAGGAACACCCATAGTAACAAGTGGATACAAATTGCTAAAAGTGTATAGGGGTGGCAACATGGGAGCCATTTCGGGACACTTGGAACAACGGCGAGAAGAACCGACATCATGGGAGGCACGGCAGGTGAAGGCTTGTGCCGTGTTGGGGTGGCTGGCTGGTGTCTTCTGCTTTGTGAGCTTCTTCATTGGTGGCTTTGGGGCGGCGAGATCTGGGACGGTTTGGTTTGGGCGGGGGCTGTTGCGTTGTCTGTTTTTTTTTTTTTTTTTTTTTTTTTTTTGGCGTCCGGTTGCGGTGGCATGCATTTTGAGAATTATTAAGGTCATTATAAGGTCTCTGATTCATCCAGGGATCATGAAAAGGCCCTATTCATGTTTTCCCCAATACTATAGAAACGATATACTAATTCAATTGCCAAAATATTGTGTTTGTATGTTGAAAAATACAATTGTGTCTATAAGCACTTCGTTTCTCTATCAGATATTTTTCAGTTTTAAATTGTATACATACAAATATGGCGGAAAAGGTGCACGGTGAAGTTAAGGCCACATTAAACGCAATGCTGGTATTAAAAATCTGCTAAGGATACGAATACTCAGCTTTTCCGAGAGCATGAACTTATTATGTTTAAAAGAGAAGTCATCTTAAATTTAAAAAATGGGAGCCATAGTGTCATCGCCTTACAACAAATCCCGTGATAACTGATTTTACCTTTATGTGCATTAAAAATTATCGTATTTCAGTTTACTTTGCTAGCTTTGGATCTGCTACAATTACATTTTCAAAGAGCAATTTTTTTTCTTTAGTCCAAAAAAAAATAACATATAATGGAAACCATCAGGAATATATAGTAAAAACTAGATTATCCGATTTTCGATTATCGAGATTAGCCCTTCCTTTTGATTACAACATTGTGATCCTAAATTTTAACTTTTTAAATGTCTACATGCATCTATAAGTATAAATATAACTAATTTGCTGATCATTATCCTAACATACAACAAAGTAATAAAAATCATATCCAGTATAATCACATGCGGTCATAATTATGATGCTTTTATCAATAACTAAATTATCTTCTCCAAATAACAAGTATCCTTCGAAGGTGCCAATGGGATTCATGGTGAAAAGGATATACTTGACTTTATGATACGTGCGTTTCTTTTCGTTTAGACTCTCGATGTTTCAAAACTATCTCTGTTATTTTTCAGCAATAGCAAGATTTTCAAATTAGATGATGTCAGCTTGGCACCATTTTCGATTAGAACAAACTAAACACCATTAGGTTTTAACATTTCAATAGTTACCAGTTGTATCAAAATTATGCATTTTCATTGCTTATGTTTTCTGAAAGACTACAAATTACTGAAACAAATTTAAAAGAATTCTTCATATTGATCTTTCCCTTTATTGGAATAAAACAGATCACATAGATGACTTTAGCACTTTTATAAATGTCAAACAAAACTTAAAATCATTTCCCAGATAAGCAAGTGTGTAATTGGTTTGACGAACGTGTTTCATATATTTATCAAAAGTTATTATTTACAGTTACAAATTCATCAAAAAGTTACAGTGTTTGGTATTTCGTGAAGAAACCATTTCTAAAACCCGCTTATACCTCAGTTAGGAAATTTTTCCCTTCTGAAAACTTATATAGTCATATATACATCGAACATTTTCTTACCATAAGGAGATCTCGCTTTGCTGTTCAAAACTGTAACCCCGATTACGATAGTATTACAAGTCTCTCTTGTATTTTTTTATGTATGCATGTATGTATGTATGCATGTATGTATGTATGTATGTATGTATGTATGTATGTATGTATGTATGTATGTATGTATGTATGTATGTATGTATGTATGTATGTATGTATGTATGCATGCATGCATGCATGCATGCATGCATGCATGCATGCATGCATGCATGCATGCATGCATGCATGTATGTATGTATGTATGTATGTATGTATATGTATGTATATGTATGTATGTACGTATGCATGCATGCATGCATGTATGTATGTATTTTTACATATTTGTATTTTAAATACTTGTGTGTAAGTTTTAAAACTTAAAAAAAATAATTTGTATTTTATTACATGTTTTGTAATGATAACTTTACTCACTGGATTTGAAATTGTTTCAGAAAATTTAGTTCAGTTCTTGTAAATAATCATTAATGCTATATTGTTCTTTAGCTGACCTAGTTCCTGACCTTGATTCAAAACTGGTAAACAGTGAAAAACATTGGGCATAATCAAGGTCATATTTGGTTGGCGTGTGGCTTTCTTGTAAACAACTTTTTTTTATTTTTTTATTGAATCTTACAGTAAGATTCGTTAGATAGAATCAAATTCGGCCAAGACGTACGTGTCAATCGTGTCAATCGCCTTATGGTCTTACTGAACTATTCGAATCAAGTGACCATATAATGCCAACACGTGATTCATAAAATTCAACAAAGAACTCTTGACACAACAGCACAAAAAATGACATAGAAGACGTCATCGCCTTCCATCTTTGAACTTCATCGGGATTCGAACTTTTATTCATTTAGAACTTTTAAGTGACATGAATTATAATTTTTTTATGATTAATTTTGCAATTAGATTAAAAGCCGTAAGTCCTTTTTATATATTTACCTTGTTTCTAGGGAGTAAATTATTTTGTTAAATTTTACAAAGATTGTTGGTTTTACTCTTTTCTTTGTTACTTTGTACGGGCCTAGACACGAAACTGTATGTATGTGCGCATACACACATATGCACCCAGATTATAATAAATTCTTCTTTGCTAAGAACAATGCATGTATAGAAGAAAGAAACGGTTATGTTTGGGAGCAACAAGAAACTGAAACTTTTAATTCCTTGGTGATATTCTGACAATGCATAGATGTAAAAGGGTGTAGATAAATATTTTTAGACAACATCCATCATTAACTTCGTGCCATACACCCATTAGACAATTGTAGGACATAAGGAAAGACCAAATGAGCATTCAACAGTAGCTACACTCAGAGTGATATATTGTTCTCTCTAATACACACTTTCAAAATATAAACTGAAAAGTATACACGGCATTCAGCAGTAGATGTCTTACAATTACCAAACTATTATACCAATGCATATAATTACACAGCCTAAAATTGTCTTGTAGACAACATCCATCACTAAACGCATTACATATTATTTATATATTTTTACAATGAACATGCATAGAGTTTAGAAAATAATTGCTAACATCATAAGTCCTTAGCCCCGTCTCATACTCCCATCTACATAATTAAAGAGACACTTAAGCATTGTAACTGAAAATGAATATATCATCCAAACGTATAGTGTAATATATTATTTTGTCAAATTGATCATTCCAATGCGTTAAGAACCTATATAAAAAGGTAGCGACAACATCCACACTCTCTGCGACAATCTAGAGAGTTGTTGAATATATATATATATATATATATATATATATATATATATATATATATATATATATATATATATATATATATATATATATATATATAGAGAGAGAGAGAGAGAGAGAGAGAGAGAGAGAGAGAGAGAGAGAGAGAGAGAGAGAGAGAGAGAGAGAGAGAGAGAGAGATTGTCTCTAGATTGTCGCAGAGAGTGTGGAACAATATCAAGCTGACATTGAGCACTAAGCATAATCGGGATCACCTGGAGCGATCGTGTGACAAACAACGAGGTGCTTCAACAGGCCAAAATTCCCAGCATGGTCACACTCCTCCGCCAACGTCGCATCAGATGACTGGGCCATGTGCGTCGAATGGATGATGGACGGATCCCCAAAGACCTTCTCTACTCTAAGCTTGCCTCAGGCAGAAGATCAATCGGACGGCCACATCTTCGCTTCAAGGATGTCTGCAAGCAATATATGAATGCTCTTGGGATCGAGGTCAACACCTGGGAAGAGCTTGCCCTCGACAAGCCCAGCTGGCGACATGCTCTATTCACAGGTCTAAAAGCCAGCGAGGAAAAGTTACGACAGCTCGCCGATGAGAAAAGATCTCAGAGGAAGAGGATGAAGTTCTAACCAAGACCTGACTCAAACTTCAAGTGCAGCAACTGCAGCAAGGATTGCCATTCCCGTGTGGGGCTTTATAGCCAGAGAAGACGCTGCACAACTACAAACTGGGACACCTTTCATGGGCGTATTTCCATCGTCTCTCTAGACTAACCGAAGCCAAGAACAAAACTATATATATATATATATATATATATATATATATATATATATATATATATATATATATATATATATATATGTGTGTGTGTGTGTGTGTGTGTATGCTGGGTGTATGACCGACAAACACACAAAGCACACACCCTTATAATGATTACTAACGTGATCCAACAGCAAGATAGTATGCATATCATTGATGTATACATCCTTACACCCGTATAAAAAAGATATTAGTGCATGTGATCATCATACACATGTGATTTTATTTGGTTCTCTCTGACTATAAACATGGCTAATGAGTCATGTCCACCAAAAGAAGTTTTAAAATATGTTAGCGATATGCAAAGTATTCCAATCTGGTATTCAACATTACCAATACAAAAATTAACTGATCCGCCAATATGTGGTCGTGAAGCACTCGCTGTACTTGGTGCTATTTCGTCATCAACAACGCCGCCTCATAAAGTCCTTACGTTAAATTTAAACAGACATTAGTAAATATAATGGTAGATATTTACGGTGGATCTCCTCATGGCAAAGCTCAGCATCAAAGTGATTCAGTTCAGAAATGAGATCGATGAAATTTATCAAATATTACAAGTGAAGAACAAAATGAATTTTTTTTTAGGATAAACGATGACGATTAAAGGCAAGAAATATACAACTGCCAGATGTACTCATACGAATTCCTACCGCGGTTATTGATAATGTTACTTTTACTAATCAAGATAACATACAAGATTCCGGTAAGTCAGTTAACGAGTATATCAAGAAATCTGGTGAAACATTCACGGGTAACATTATCATGAATCGAAATAAAATTATGAAACTTCAAGACCCAACTGCAGATGCAGACGCCGCAACAAAATGTAATACATTGATGATCAAGAATCTAGCTTGTGTCGGGTAACAGTGGTATAATGATTGCATTTCTCAACATAAATAATAATGGTAATTATTATATGCTCATCTTTTTTCTCCGTTAACTTTACATTGTCAGAATCGTGCAATATTCACTGATATTGAACACCGTCGTAATGTATCCCGCGTGCAAAGGAACTATTTTCTAACGTAAACAACTTTTTATGAATAAACTAATGCAAATATTTCATGGACGGCCACATAGCAGTAAATGTTTCAGAGACTTATACATACAAACAGCTTTGGCACATTCCGTGTTTGCTTTTTGATACAATGTTTCAGATTTAACTATATATGTATATATATATATATATATATATATATATATATATATATATATATATATATATATATATATATATATATATATATATATATATATATATATAGACGCTATACAGGTTCCTCACAATAAAACAAAAAGTTATACACATAAACTCTCTTCTTTAGCTTTAAAAAAATGGCAAAAAATATACTTAGAATTTTACATCCTGAATTTCCTCAAAAAATATACTTTCGTAAGTCTGTAAATCTGAATTAGATGAGCCATGTCATGGGTTCTCAAGGTTGATTACACAGTTTGAAATTGTAATGTAATTTCTAGTATATTCCAAGTGTAGTTTCATCCTCCTTACTGCACTCAAAATGAAATAAACATTAAATTCCACAACATCTTTTCGATAATTGCAATGGAAAGGCTTCATAATTTTCCCACATTGTGATCTGAATCATACAATGACAGAAAAGAAACACGCATGCCGATTTCAACACAATTCAAAAGATTAAATTGGCAGACGCTGCTGGAAACCGATGCAAGTCATTTTATGTAGATAAATCCAGACCATAATCAAAAGATTGCGTTGAATCGACAAATATACCAAAACGTATTCACTCCAGATCATATGGGAAAAGTTGTTGCAATGCGTATTCATTAACAATAGTACTCCAAATTTTAATTTTAAGTAGAGCGAGCGCCATTTTCGTTCGAAACTTACGTCTAGCGCGCGACCGTTTTCATATTTATCTGGGCGGAGGTATGCGCTCATTAATAATGTTGTGTAATGATCCATCAACACTTATGTATTTAGTTCGGAATACAGCATACATTTAGTTACTTTGTTTCTTTCAGTATATTTTTGTTTATATGTTTAAGCCTGGGGAAGAATAAGAAATGAGCATATAATAAAAAGGTTACTGTATTTGTATGGGAAAATATGAACTCGTTTTGTCGGAAGGATATAATGCACTCCCAAGGTCGTGCAGTATATCCATCCGAAAAACTCGTTTATATTTTCCCATACAAATGCAGTAACCTATAAGTCTATGATACGGTAATTTTAGTCACAATATTGTTAATTACAATCAATGACGGAATGACCACACTCATCATAGTATTTACAGTAGCATTAGGATTAGCAACATGGTTACAGCAAAATGACACCATAAGACACACCACTGAGGTTACCGGTGTGTATAGACTGTTAATATTTAGCAAAATTTAGCATTTTTATTACATTTCCATTGCGTCATTCTGGAGTTGAATCTATAGTGCTAAAGAAAGATAACGAAAAAACGTTTATACTAGATCAATTTGATAAAAAATATTAACTACAGCGTTTTACTAGTGGTGTCTGGAATTAGTCACAGAAACACTACAATTAATTACTTAACGTCTTTAAATAATAATGAACGAACCCAGGAACCCTAGTCCCACATGGACTTTCAACGTCTCAAAAATAATCAAGTATGTGAATGTCTGACCGAACTAAATATATCGTTTAAAATTATACAGTCAAAGTAAAAAAATATATATTGCAGACGTATGGCTGTCATTTATATAATCGTTTACTCAGTTTCTGCTTCTTTTGCTGGAGCTCGATTAATATTATCAATAATAACAATGACAGCGCCTGCACTTGTAATAATTGTTGTTTCAGCTTCAACGACTATCGCAGCCATTGTCAGTATTATCTCTAAGTAGATAGGTATCTGTACAAACACTAAATTACACGACTATATAATGAAATTACACACAGCAGCAACGGCGTACTATATTCGTCATACATCAGCGATGGTAAAATATCTGATGAATAATTCGCAACGATAATGAAAACCAACGATGAAATATTTATTGACAATAGTCAAGGAAAAGAAGCGGAGGATAAAAAAAATTACGATTTAAAATAATAACTATAATAATAATAATAATAATAATAATAATAATAATAATAATAATAATAATAATAATAATAATAATGTCAGCGTCCTTGACCGAGTCAATAGAATTATTGCAACAGATCGTCACTTATACAGCACCGTCAAAAACTACTATGATATCATTTAGTTCGACCAATCCTAAATTTAGCAATAACTTTCCAATGGCAATTGCAGCAAAAGAAATAGCAATAGCACAAATACTCTTCATAATAGTATGCCATATATTAGATCAAAACCATTCGGTAACCTACAACCGAATAATTCATTAGTGTTTGCAAATAGTGATAAATCCGATGGAACTCCTGATTGGCAAGTACTCAGTATTGCAACGGACAGTTATCAAATAGAAAAAATCGATGATGAATTTCAGCGCATAATGAAATATAATACAGGTAAAGGATCAAAGATAGCAATTAATGTTTACAAACCAACATTATCAGCGGTGATTGAAATAAATTCTCCTGATTATTATGTAGTCATTTATCAAAGTTCAATTAGATCAGTATTAGGATGGCCAGGTGCTTCTCTTGTTTATAAATCCCCACTAGAACTACAACGATCATGCAGATAAAAGAATATTTATAAAACTTCCAGAATATCGGAAAGGTAAAACTGATCCATGGAGAGGACCTCCTGGAGAGCTGGAGGATGAGAGATATATTGATAAAGAATAAGATTATTTTTGGGTGTAATTATTGGCAAAAAAGTTAGGGTAGTGATACTTACTGATGAATTAATTCATACGCTAATTCGATTAAATGTGTGCATCAATGTGTTCTTAGTTATCTACGAAATTTATTTTCAAGCATAAATTTTTCATACAATAATGTTTAAATGTCAGATAATTGAAACAATGCAACAGTTTTATCAAGTTGCTTCAGACTTTGAATTTATGAAATTTTGATGTTAACAGAGAAAATCATTTAATAAATCCATTAACAGATAAATACGTAGTAAATTATAGTTAATGAAAACGATTAAATTTAGCTTGTAACACTTACTCATGTTTTTAAAACATTTCTTAAACATTATGGAATTACAGAAGAACGGCTACCAACATTTGTAATTCCAGGATTTAATTATGAAGAGATAACGAAATCAATTAATGATCTTATTGACGAACACTTTGAAAGATTATGTAACTCAATCGAGAAAATTAATCACGACACCAACATTTCTTAAATGTAACAATAATCCATACGGTAGAGGCCGCCATATCTCACTTAATATTGTTAACATAACATCAACCAACGTAGTCAATCTAGCATGTGATGTAATTAATGGCAGCTATCAAGTTGATCTTTCAAAGTCTAACCAGGCCCAGCAAAGATATATTTTTCATTCATTTAGTCCTCAAGTACCTCCTGTTTTTTTTATTGTATCTGAGCCAGTTAACTCCGTTTATCTACGTGTAGGTAATCCGTTATTATCAAGGATACATTTTAAACTTAATGACCAGACAGGATACCTGTTGGATGTATGATAAGTGTTACTGAATATTAATCTATATGTACGTCCATATAACGTCTGGGTAAATATTTCATGAAAAATAATCTGATTCTGAAATTAATTTTGTACTGATTTTTCAATAATAATATGAATTTGAGGCAATTGAACATATAATAAAGTGATCAATTGAACATATAATAAAGTGATTTAACTCTGCCGAGCAAAACATCTCTGCGATTAAAGGATTATCGACCTTGCTATTAAGTTTATTCATAAGATCACGTAAATAAATGCATTGTAATGGTCATTATTTAACGATTTAATTGTTCTTATAAGCAAATAGCTGTTAGTAAAGCAGCAATTTGTGAAAGGGAGGGATGTTTATGCACCTTTTGACTCTGATCATTTTAAATCACGTCGGCTTGTAGGTGCCTTGAATTACCAGTTATTTTAGCTGTTTACCTGTATGTTTAAACGTATTTTAATCTCGCATACTTTTTTTCAGAAATTGTAATATTTTATATAATATATTTATGAAGTATGTTTGAAAATTGAAATGTACAGTTTATAATGATCGATTGTATTCACTATGCCTGATTCTGACTATGCATTTGATTAGATCTTTCAAGTAATAGGCTATATTGATCTATATGTATACTCTTCAGTTTTCTGATTTACCATGTAGAATTAAAATATTTCGGTTTCTGAAATAAATCCACACCAAAGCGGTATAATAATTGTTATTTTATTCCGGATACTGCTCGTACATAATTTTCCTGCTTATTTAAAATGGGGTTAACTATATAATAATTTTGAAACGTATATTTGTATGAATCGGAAAGTGGTGCTGTTTCATAGCGTCGGATTCTCGTACTCAAGGTCCGTAGTTCCATTCTCGTGACTGTAGGCGAATGCGATTTCGATGAAAATTTACCTTTTAATTGGGGGTACAAAATATGTTGGACGTAGACTGGGCTCTCCCGGTCATGGTACCAGTTAGCATAAGTTTATGTGCTTGCCACTTCCGCAAAAATATAATCAATATCATAATCATATGTATATAAAAACATAATCATGCAATTAAGTGTTTATACAGTCACTTAAGATAAGCTTATGCTTGTGCATTCTACAAAAATATAATCAAAGAACATAATCATAATCATATGTAGATATAATCATGATCATACAATATGTGTGTTTGTGCTGTCCTAAAAAGCAGTCCCCTCTGGCATTCTAAGCTTGCTAGAACGTTGTTTGGCAATCTAAGATTTTACATGGGGTTATGAGGATTGTTATGTTTTATTATTTTTATAATAATATATATCAAAATATGTTATTATTATTATTATTATTATTATTATTATTATTATTATTATTATTATTATTATTATTATTATTATTATTATTATTATTATTATTATTATTATTATTTATTATTATTATTATTATTAGAAACTGATTATTTTATTTTCAAGAAATAGTTGTTATACAATAAACTATGCAAATATTAATGATATTATTTCTGCTCTTGAAAAATGACAACCTGATGGAATAAAAATATCATATAATACTTATCCGCGGGAAATTATTTGCGATTTTCAATATTACAACAACGAAAATAAAAGATTAGATTCAGATTACCTTCTAATTACAGATTCATGAAATTAATTTATCAATCTATATTCGCTAGTTTTACCTCTTGCACGTTCAATCAAAACGATAAGAACCGAATTGTCTCACAAGTACGAAAGAAAAACGATTGTGAACAATAGTGTAATGCAATTGAGAAAGATCATGCTATATGATTCTTTCAAAAGTGAATCAGGTAACACTGAAAGCAGCGACAGTGAAGGTGGACCCTTGACTGTTGTGATGGCACAACAAAACCCTTGGTAAATTGAAAGAGTCATTATTCTGTAAAAATATGTATTTATTCCTAGGTTTTGTTATTTTAAGGTTAAGAGTACAAAGTTATTTGACAAATATCGACTGATCATTTCTTTTTGAATATGCAGATTTCTATGATTTATTTGCCACAAATTCTGCTGATTGCGCATGCATGCCAAAATATTTGGCAGATGCATTTATTGATGAAAAAGTTATTTCGTGGCCAGTTTCTACATTTACGGCTTTAATATCTCTCTTTACTTTTAAACTTCCTTTATTTCCAGTTGCAGAATTCTGAGTCTGTGTCTTAGGTTACATTTTAAATAAATTATTATTTTTTATTTCCATCAATTACGAGTCCATCTTTAACAAATTCCATGAAAATTTTCGGATATGAACCTATTTTAAAATTATTTTTCCCTAACACTAAATTATTTAAGATAACCAAATTTATCAACACTACCGACTGTTTTGTTTTCTCCAATTGGCAGTTTATGATCGCACCATCACGAAACGCTTCATAATTTTTAATAATTGGATGCATTACAAATTCCTTTTCCACCATTTATATAATATTATCATTTGTCTAAAAAACTCCTTTAAAATTTCACAAGAAAATCTTTTACGGTTTTTATAGGAGATTTACCTGACAATTTCATGCTATTATTTATCACTGTATCGTTTTAGTTCTCTAAATCTTTTACAACGCATTTATACATAACTGAGTTTTACATCTGACTCTAACGCAGGAATTTCGCGACAATGGTGCGGCTCATGTGTGATCAACATTTAGAGTTGTAAATGTTGTCAATACTATAATGAAGGAGGAAGAGAGATTATTAACCTGATTTTATGTTCTAAGACATTTTATTGTAATAAAATTTTTTTATTATGACAGACGACGATACTTGAATTATTCGTGGCAAGCGCGACCCCGTCCGCATGCAGTTAGGAAATAATATTGTCCTCTTAAATAAAAATTCCAAACCAGTAAAACTGACTGGTATTGACAATCAGTATTAAAGACAAGCGTATCCTTTGCCTTCGATTATATATGCAATATATCCGATTAATAATATATTACAAAAACATCAAATATCAGAATAGTCATCTGTACCATCTGTATATGATCATGTGGCTAGACATAAGACTGCTATCTTAATGAATGCGGTGGTTCAGGTATAACGACTGCTGCGATTAAATTATTCCTAAACATCGATTCAGACATAATCGTTTTGATACCTACACATAAATTAGCCATATAAATAAAAGAACGAGTAATAAAATCCCAAACGTATCATACTTTCTTCAGATGGCGTGAAGACACATGGACTTCTGAGCGAATGGGTAAAAAATTTATGCCTAAATATATTATCTTGGACAATATAAATACGGTATTGTTAGAAATATTAACAGTATTTCTTGATTGGTTATTGACAAAGAATACTGGTATAATCAGCAGCAGAAAGGGGTTCGAACCGACCAAAATAAATCGGTCCGCAAACCCCTTTATCCAAAAGAGTTGCCGTAGAGGCTGCCACGAGTCATTCTGACACTTTAAAAAAATCCACCTAGATATCACACATCCCCACGTGAACCGACTTGGGTCTGCAAGATTCGTCAACTGAAAATTTTATCCAACCCGATACGATATCGCGTCCGAGGGTCGCTCAAATTTATTGTAATAAATCCGTGAGGAGACTGTTTAGCAGCGCTGAAGAAATTTTTAAATTTATTAAATTCCATGTCAGAGCACCACGTTTGCCAGATATTTCTCAACGTGTGGATATCAACTCCGTTAAACACGCAAAGAAAATTGCAGTTATCACGAATCACCTTAGGAATTTGAGTATACCGTTGAGTTAAATAAAACATGTCAGCGTGCTTGTGGCGACCTCGGGAAAACAACAACGCTGGTCGTTTTTGGTTATCCAGCATGACATCGTCGAACACTATCATGTTGTTTAGTGACGCGTCCAGATCGTCGATGTGTGGACATTCGGCTACGTCGTATATAAACTCTATCGGGTCGTATCCCAGTTCGTCGGACATTTCGGAATTAAATTCCCTTAACACCGAATAACAGTCTTGATCGTCCGCGCTTGGTGCAATTACATATAATTTATCCCATTTGGTATGTTTCGTAATGAGACTTAACATTAACTGAGTTTTACCAGATCCCGATGGTCCTATAATAATACCGCGAATTGAGTTTGGCAACATTGGATGATGCTTAATAGGTGTTTTGCCTTTCTTCGCTGAAAAGTCAAAAACTTCCATTTGATTATACAACAATAACAATTATGGATCTATATTGTGTTAAATGTAAGGCTCGCACTGGCACAAACGATCTAACGACAATTGTGACTAAAAATAACAGACAAGCTGCGTCTGGAAAATGTGTCACGTGCGGCACAAAAAAATTCAGGTTTTTAAAAAAAAGCAACACGGAGGTGATATCGCAGCAAGACTCAGTAAACTCCCAGGTACCCCTTGGTCTAAGTATCCCGGAGAAAAGCATCTCCCCGGATACAGCTATTGCGGTCCCGGCACTCGGTTAGATATTAGGCTTGACGAGAATGATCAACCACGTCCTGGAGAATTTCCCATTAATGCCATCGACGAGGCCTGTCGACGTCACGATATCGCGTACCGAAGTAACGATCTTCAGCAACGTCATCTCGCTGACGTCAATTTAATTCACGCGTTAAATTCGATAAAAAATAAAAATCTCAGAGAAAAAATTGCTTCGTGGATTATTAAGTCCGCGATGAAAGGTAAATTGTTAATAGGTGCTAGTATCTAATAAATGTCGGTAGAAGCAAGAATGAGAAAAATTTATTATTCCCCGCAAGGATATTACCGAGGACAGTCCGCGATAGATAAACTGTCCGCGGCGGCTAAAGTTTCACGCGACGTTGCTAAATCATGGTTGTCAAAGCAGGCTATATGGCAAATTTACTTACCGCGTCCGAAGTCTATTAAATGTGGATCATTTGACGTTTACATTCCAAATGAAGTTCATCAGGCGGATATTTTGTATCTCCCGCATGATAGCGGTTTCAAATATGCGTTAACGGTAGTTGATATCGCTACCCGCCAAAAAGATGCTGAACCACTTCGTACAAAAAAATCAGCGGAAGTCGCGCAGGCATTCAATAGAATCTACAGCCGTGGTCAGCTCACATGGCCAACTCTACTTCAAGTAGATCCAGGTAGTGAATTTCGCGGTGAAGTAATCTCAACAATGACAAAAAAAAATGTTACCATCCGACGTGGACATAAATCAATTCATCGTGATCAGGCCGTAGTTGAACGATTCAATAGAACTCTCGCTGATAAATTATTCGCCCATCAATATGCAAAAGAATTTATTCAACCAACTCGATCAACAGAATGGGTAAAAAGACTCCCCGTGGTGGTAAAAATGATCAACGAGGAATATCAAAAGAAAACAAAACCACCATCTCCAATAGACACTCACGAAGAAAGAATTCCGTGGGGTTCAACAGTACGGTATTTGTACGAGCCAGGTGAATTAGAAGGTGGTACTAAAAGATCTACTGATCCAATATGGAGCATCACAACACATAGCATATACGGAACTCATTCGTCGATGTACAGACCTATATACTACACGCTGGATTATGAAGCCCCACAGAGAAATTTTACTCGTGAGCAACTGTTAGTTATTCCAAAAGATACTCAACTTCCGCCGAGTAATCTAAAGTAACTCGCCTGAGTTGATTCATTCGACGGACTCGACTAACGGCCAAATACACTAAGTTATTCCATTCAATGAAATCGTCAATGATCCAGACAATAGTATCTGTGATAGTTAGTCCTTGTGTCGAATGTATCGTAGACGCATATCCTAATCGCCACGGTGATTTTTTCATGCTTAGCGCACCTTCAACATCTGACAACTTCACGTAGACAACATCATTTAACACTAATTTTCGTTGTTCGGCACTTCCAGGGATGTCAACTAGGATATTCTGTAATCGAGTATCCGCAGGTCGGTATTGCAACGGAACAAGCTCGGAAGAAAATTTATACCCGTGAAGTTCAAATAACGCAGTAGTAATACTATCACGTGTGTTTTTTCGGCTAGCTACGACAAGATCGGCGGGTGACCATTTGTCAATAAATTCAACATATGTGTTATCGATTACCATCTTACGAAACACTTTAGCTTGATGGTCATTACTCGTGCATCTCATTGCAGATTTTAATTTGACCAATGATTCATCGAGAGATCTACGGTCGATGGTCATTTCTTCATAATAATCGACTTGCGATTGCAACCACCAATGTGGGGAAAATCCTTCAAATGGAGGTGGTTGACCATGATCACCGCAGAATATAACAACAGTATTTTTTGTCTTTAGATAATTCAGAAACATTTCTAACACAGAACCAGGCATAATACAAACTTCATCGAACATTATCACGGGATGAATTTGTTTGTTTCCCATACGTTCCGTGGACCATTCTCCACCGCTGTATCTGAAGTAATGATGATAAGTCTCCGAGTGAAATCCTTTTTCACGGAAATCCCTGACTAATCGATGAGTTGGCGCTAACACAATCAGTTCATTTCCAATGCAACGAAAATGTTCCAGCACTCGAGTAGTCTTACCACAGCCACCAGGACCGTTTAGATAAATAATTCTATGACGTCCTATAGGATCATGCACACTCGGAGCAGTTGACACATCATCGAAACCACAACCATGAAATACTGGTTTGTCGGGATAATCAGCTGATTTATCGTAGTTGTGTAATTTTTCTTTTTTTACTCTCCAAGTTCCCCAAGTGTCGCCGTCTCCGAGAAACTCATTAACGGCATCTTGATGCTCTTCGTGGTAATAAAATGAGTCAGTCGCAACTCGAAATGCACTGTCTGGAAATATATTGACGGTACTTAGCAAATTAATTGTCACGTACGCGAGCATGTAAGATCGTAAGTGAACAAATTGAGGCATTTCATCACCGAAATACTCGACTACCGTCCCAAAATGTTCTCCTTGTAATTTAACATCAGTACGCCGATAAAACACCCCTTTGTTCACAGCGTCGTCGATGATAAATTTTAATTCTCCTGGATCTAATATTAGTTTAGCGGTTTTTCTTCGTCGTACGTCCTCGTTATCATACTCGCCTTGCGTGAATTTTCCGATTATTATTCTGTTAGTATCTTTACTTTCTCTGATGATCATATCACGAATAAATTCAAAATCACAACGCGAGTCTTTGTCGGGAGTTGGTAACCAAACATCCTTTTGCGGGTCGCTGAATATTACCTCAGATACTATCAGATCTGTTATAATACCAACATCTAATCCCCATCGCAACACTACAGTCGGGACCCATTTTTTTTCACTCAAATGTCGGCCGAACCACAAATAACTCACCGGATGTAGCCCGTCAGCGAGTCTTGCGCGTACAACTTTAGCAAATACTGTTAGATCATACTCAGGTAGTGGTCCGTTAACGGATCTTCTGATCATGTTACTACCGGGAATACCAAATCGATTAAACCATTCGTAACATTCTCCGCCGCCGAGAAAATTTCCCGGATAACACGCGACCATATCAACGGATTTAATAGAATTATCTAACTCGTACTCGCGGTTCCATAGACCACCGTGGGAATACTCAATACAACTATCGCGAACGTCATTGATAAACTTTTTCTTAGTCGGCGTCCAAGAATTTCGTTCTTTGGTTATTTGATAAGCAACAGACTCAACAGAAAAACTCACTCGAGTCAACTTCTCCGCGGCGGATTCATCGACGTATCTTTTAGCAAATTCTATCATCTCGTTTTGTAATTCTTCCTCTCGATAAATCTCTCCTTGTGATGTAACAAATTGATCATGTTCGTTACCGCCGCGGAATAACCAAACGTTGACAGGAGTGTTCAACATATTCGATTTGATCCACTTAAACATATCACCGCTGTAGTATTTAACGATCTTGTTTGAGGGAAAATCCCTATCGCCGACTCCCCAACCGTGAAAATTATGGTCGATAATTTCGATCGGCGCTCCTTTAGATTGATAACAACCGGAATTATAAAATTCTCTGTCCGGGAGTATCTTAACGATAATCGGTATTTTTAACTTTTTCTCCAGCTCGGCTATATCCTTTTTAGTAGCACCAGTGTCAAAAACACGATCATTCCACGCGGAAATAATATTTACTCGTCGTTCCGTCAAACCGTTTCCTCTCGTCGATTCCTTAAAATGTTTTATCACCAATTCAGCAACGCAATTTAACGTAGTTGACAATCTCATCGGAATAACTTCCTCATCGACGGGAGCATCGATTAAATATATCCCATACACGACAACATTGTACGGGTAACCTCTGGTATAATACCGTTGGTCGATACCGACTAACGCTCCTGGTCGTGTGTTTCTGTCCAACACAAACAATCCTCTCCGACCGTCGCTGACTCTACCATCGTGTAAGGTTACTTCCCAAAATCTGTCCTCGGTTTCAACATTGTACAGCAACGATAATAACCTATCTCGCCGTCGTTGTCGCCGTGATGGAGTTTCCCTAAACGTCAAATACGACGATTGCAGATGATATCTACGCGGGTGTTGTAATGTTCCAAAATCCACCCGAGACAGTATTTCCTCGGCGCGTTCCATGGTCAATCTAGCGTCTTCGCTGTTTGTCTTGTACGTCGAATAAACGTAGCTGGCGCCATTTTCTCGATACATGTTTTTTACTGTTCTAATGCTGCTAATTATGTGAGCTCTATATTCGGTTGGATTTATCCTCCCATCAAGGTCAAATCGTCGTCGAACTCGAGTAGGTTCAATAACATCTACGTGTGACAATCTTGAAAATGCTGGCATTTCGGCCATATATTCATTAAAATTTCTCACCGCTAAATTATCAGCGCGAATAACGGAGTAATGTTGAACGTCATCAGAATTATGTTCCATATAATATACATAAAAAAATATATTCAATTAAAAATTAAAATTAATTATTATATAGCAATGTCAAACCGATGTTCTTGGGTATATCGACGACGCGACGAAGTATGTAACCGAGTTTGTATGGGAAAATATTGTGCAACGCATAATCAACACGCTAAAAAAACTTCCTCAAAACCTGATAAAATGCATTCAATGCAACGCTGATATCCGAGGAAAGACTCGTCTATGTGCGGATTGTGGAGGAAAGCGCTTCCGAACATTTGCCAAGTATTACAAAGACAAACATGGAATAATATTCAACGAAAATGACTTTATTACCGGAGATTACAAAAAACAATTAAATATGTAATTGTGCCTAATTTATTATATGGATCAAAACATATTTATGTCTCACCCGATTTACTCGAATTACGAGGCTTCTACCGACGGCACAATCAGACATCGAATAAATAAGAAAAATCTCGGTATCATCACCAACACGGGGTATATGAGGATAAATCTTTATCAACGCGGAAAACAAAAAGGTTATTCCTCGGCGAGATTTATTTTCGAGTGTTATAACGGACCAATTCCAGCCGGGTTGGTCGTCGATCACATCAACAGAAATCGACTGGATAATCGACTAGAAAATCTTCGTATTGTTACTCAGCGAGAAAATTGCCACAATAGCGCACCGAAGATTAAAATTTCAGCACGAAGATCGGTCATAGGAGTTCAGGATGGAAAAACTCTAGAAGAATCCGAAAAATACTTTCCTTCAATTTCCGCCGCGGGAAAGTATTATAAAATTCACCCACGATCCGTAAAATATACCGCTGACGATATTTGTCTTTCCACGTACTCACCGGTGCTACGTTGTCGGGTATCTTTTGTGTATCAGTGATCGTTGGCGATTTGTTAAATAAATTGGACGTAAAAAATCACATAACAATAATGAACGACCAAAACGTTGCCGCGCTGTGTGATGAACTTGATAAAATCCAACAGTATATTCCCGCAACTTCCATCCTCAACAGATCATGGATCACTAACGAGTACAGCGCCGTCGTCGACACACGCTCGCGTGGAAGACCAACTCATCGCAACGAGTACAGGATAATTAAGTTACTCACTGCTGCGCGCACCGAGGCGATAATCGCCAACAAAGACAACGTTGAATTGTTCGTTCCCGCGTGTAAAATAATCAAACGCATCCGCGATGCCGTCGTGGAGATATTCGAAGAGGAAAAATCCATCAAAGCCGCCTTGGACAACATTGAATCAAAAATCGCCATGTGAGCGCCTTTGTCGTCAGATTGATGATTCTCAATTTTTTCTGTTATTCGGTCTGTTAACCCCGTCGATGGTATTCATTCTTGTATGCGTTACCGACTCGAGGTGTTCTTTTTTTATCTCCAATACCCCAATATCAATTTCTTTTTTCTTTATCTCGGAATCTAGCTCGTTAAGATGCTCTTCCCGCGAGGCTATCTCACGTTCAACCTCAGCGAGACGTTTTTTTCGATTATTTTTTTGCCGTGTAATCTTATCTATTTCTTCAATGGCGCTCTGACGATCCGGCATCGTTGTAATTTTTTCTTGATACTGTGCTTCAAGATCAGTCCGCTTCTTAATAACACCGGCGAGTTCATCGAGGGATTTCTGCAATTGTTCGGCGAGTTTTTCATTGCGTGCTACGGCGCTTTTTAAATTAGTAAGTTCACCTTGTTTCTTCGCGTGGGTTTCACGTAATTGCTTGATCTCCGCGTTGAGGTTCTCTATTTTTTTTGTCAGATTACTACCTGTTCGAGCGCCTGCTAACCCTGCTGAAAAATTACTGTTGTTGGACGCGTTAATCCATATTTTATACAACCGTGTCAGTCCAATTCCGTACTTGGCGGCTAGTTGCGTTGGTCTACACGTTCCACGTAGTTTGATAATTTCTTCCTCGGTCGCCGGTGACAAATATTTTGCTTTGCCTGGCATGTTATATAAATTTAAAATATATTTTTGTGATGTAGTAATTGTGTGGTAATTATAGGGTAATTATAGGGTAATTGTACAGTCCTTGACGCGTCAAGGTGCTAAAAAAAATCCTGTTTTTTATGCGTGCTGCGTAGCAATCATAACATTATTATCACATTATTACCACATTATTATCACATTATTACCACATTATTACCCTATGATTACCGATACCGGACTCGGCCGGGGTAATGTTTTGACGATTTTACTCTACAATTACTCTACAATTATCGTATAATTACTTAATATGAAAAATCCATTACGATCTCACAAATAGACTAATCACTAATTCTTCTCCGCGGAGGTCAATCAGTTCACCGTCTTGGTTGGTAAGTCGAAATTTCATCTCGTTGATGAGGTCGTTATGACAGCGCATATAGACCGGATTAGGAGGATCATCAATGATCAGATATCCCGGACTCACTGACGGCGCAGTAGAATAAAGTAGATCGGCAGGATGAGCTTTACTGGATTTTTCAATGTTGACTTGATAACTTCCCTGGATGGCGCTGCATGTCAGGTTGAGCGCGACCACGTTGGATATGTTGACGTTGCCGGGTGCGTGATGTCGGCCATCGCCGGTTGGTGAATTATTGTGTGTGAGGTAAGTTGGTTTTGGTTGACTATCTCTCCAACGCTGGAGAATATTATTAAAACCTTCGTCGATGGCGAGGTTGAGTTTTTGTTTTGAATTTAATAATTCGTACACTTGTAATTTAGCGTTTGGATTTTCTCGTAATGAATTTCTATATTCCACCGCCTCAGGTGATCTATATACAGCTAAATTAGCATCCGTAAGATCACTAACAATTTTCGAATGAAATTTTTCCATATCATCGAGGATTTTATTACCCGCGGCTACTACATTGATAAACTCGTCTTTAGTGAGAAGACCAGATTTTAATGATGGTAGTAACAGTTTAATATCATCGTCCATTATGTAGAAGTTACCATTAAAATCAAGTATATGTCTACTCGGGTCAAAATCTTTAAGATCATAATCAAGAAATACATATTTTCGCGATGGATTTTCAGGACCGATTTTGTCTGTGATGTAATCAGCTTTTACCGGCTTAGGTGTGGAATCTTTAACGATTCTATCAGGTGGAACTTCAGGCCATCCTAACAATGTTCTTATTGAGCTACCGTATATTTCAACTGAATAACCCTCAGCGATCTCAATAATCGACGATAATCTAGGCTGATCAACTATGATCTTTATTGGTGGATTTTCTTTAATGTTAGCAACGACCACACCAGCGGTTTCTAGCGACGACGATATTCTACGTGCGAATTCTTCGTTGATTGCTTCAATTTCATAAGAACCAGTAGATATCCCGATAACCTTCCAATCTGGAGTACCGTCATCGCGGTTTTTATACGCGAACACGAGAGAATTATTAGGCTGTTGATTACCGAATCGTTCAATTCTGATGTTCGGCCAACTGTTATATACTCGCAATTTAGCCAGTGCTATTTCATACACGGAAATCGGAGATGGAAATATAACAGAAAATTCCGGTTTCTTCGACGATATCGAGATCATAGAAGTTTGTCTCGGCGAGGTATTATCGGAAATCTGCTTGAGAAATTGAATTTCTGACATTTTATTTAATCTGCGTTAGATTTTTTAATTAAGAAGTGCTAGCGTCAGAATTGTTAACAATTCCACCAGAATTTTCAGTGATTTTCGACATCGTGGAATCGTACAGCTTTGTCATCGCGGTAAATTCGTCGGCGGTAATTACTTCATCATCGAGAGATGCTGAAATTAACGCTAATATTCTCGAGTGAGCGCTTTCCACAATGGTATATTTAGCTATATAATCTGCGAGTTTAATCTGCGCGCACGATGATAATTTTTTAGTGATTGCAATAGAAATACCGGCTACTGTTGTCATCGCGGAAATAGCTATCGGAATAGCAACTGGAGCTACCATGGTAACCGAAGACAGTATTATTCCGGCGCCAGCGAGAAGTCCGGAAACTGAATACACAGTGACGTCGATGACGGTAATTCTACGCTGGTATTTTTTTATTTTTGTTTGATATTCATCAGCGAGAGTTTTAAGTGCCGTCTGGTATTCTTTGACGGCGTCATATCTGAAGTTGTTGGCGTTGATCGACTCGGTAAATTTGTTCATTATTGTAGTTGTTGTGAATTTTTAATTACCTAGATATTCTATTATGTATCGGTATTTAAACGTGTTTGCTACGTTATCTAAGTTGAATATAAACTTAATTACATCTACGTTAATATTATTAAGTGAGTAATAGGTGATCGTGTTAACTCCTCTACATAACACAGAACCATCACGCGCAGCTCCTCGAATGTTAATTTGTTTATCCGACACTATCGTTAGTCGATAATAACCGAGCGGATAACCACCGGCAATAACATTAAAGGGATCAATTAGTTCATTTATTCCGCCGACGATCCAATTTAGTTCACCAGTTTTTACGACGACGACGATTTGCTTAACATCGTCAGCTGAGTGTATGATTTTTATTTTATCGACGATAGCTTTAACATCCGCGTACTTTATACTAATATCTGCCACTCTAACATTGTTGTTAAAAAATCTTTCGAGGACGTTATTGATTCTGCTAAAATTTCTCTGTAACGGATTAAACTGATTTATGTGCTCGCTATATTTAGCAACGTGATCTGTATACTCAGTTCTTAGGTCATTTAAATTTTTGAACACTTTTTGTTCATTGAATTTCGTCATGTGAGCGTCAAACTCAGTTCTTAACAATTCGTGATTATCGATTGTAGCCTTAATTTTTACGATATGCACGTCACGAAGTTGCTGACGCGGAAATCCCAAAAAATTGTTTAAGAATTGTTCAAGACTATGGAATCTTTCAGTAAGGTCAGACAGATTAATAGAACCCGGCTCCAACTTTCCGTGTTTGAATACCGCTATGTAATTATCTGGCGCGGTTGGATCTTTTTTTATTAAATCACCCAAAAAGACGTTGCTGGTTTTCAATTTACCGTGATTTGTCTCAAACACAGCTATCTCGTCAGGGTCAATATTCGCCACATTTAGCGTGCTTGCGATCTCATTCTTGATTAATTTAGTGATCTCTGGGATATTAGCAGCAACCGCCTTTCCTTTTTCTTTTTTTTTTCTCGTGATCGTCCCCAAATATCTACCATTTATTATTCTACGCTATTGTTTTTTCAAATTGGAACTACTCGTGTAGTCAACAACGACCAGATGCGGCGGTCTGTTGGGATTTTAGATATTCTTGATAAAACATTTAATACTTCTCTGCCACAAATCGGCGGATCGGTTAGCGCTTGCGTCGGCAGCGTAGAATAATAAAACGGATCTTTTATTTTGGAAATATATTTCAAAAATTCTTTTGGTGGTGCTAGTCCATACGAGTCGAAGTAGACGATACTTTTCTGAGCGATCGCGTAAGCGACCCAATGAGTACCCGATCCAGTGTCGTCATCGAGATTAATAATTCCTGTCTCTGTGGGAAGCGGCGATGATAGTAATTTATCTCTCATAAAAACACCTCTGAAATTCTTTATTGATAATTTTTTTACTGCGTCGATGAGATCAAAATTATACATCGGTGAAATGCTAGCATTTTCAGCTAGTACATCGGAGGTCTTCCTAGCCGCAGACCTCTTCCCTTTTTTTATATCCTTGTCCGAGTGCTTTTTTCAAACCTATTCCAGCGGCAGCACCAACAGCACCTAGCGCGGCTGCTTTACCGGCGGCGGCAAGAGCTGGTCCAATTGCTGCGGCAAGTATCGGGATAATAGGAAATATTCCGCCGTTTTTTATCATGTTGGTGACGGCGGCTCTCGAGAGGTCGAGTCTGATTCCTTTACCGGCCGCCAGCGAGGCATTGTAATGTTTCAGTTGAGTATTTGTCAGCGATAATTTATGAGAACCTGATGCCATTTGTGCCGGTTTCAACGTTATTGAAATTCCACATTGTTTCGCTGATGCGGATTTGAGTTTTTTAATTTGACCGTCGGTTAATTGAACCATAACAGTGTTATATGTCATTTTTATTGTAGATATGTTGTGTTTTCAATTGGATTCAATCAAATATTTTCTACTGGTGCGTCAACGAGTCTCATCTGACCGCCAATACCTTCGATGAGCATTGACTTGTCGCTGAGAATAACAGCGATTGCTCTGTAGCCAGGACCAGGTTCTCCAACTAATGCGTTGAATGTTATATCGACGACTGATTCTTTCGTCAAGTCGAGATGCTCAAGTGAAAAGTAATAAATTGGATACAGCGTCTGAAAGTCATACTGAGATATTTGTAGTCCAGTGTCTACGTTTTGATCACGACCCATGAAAGACAACATCCGATGATATATTCGTGCAACATTGTTGTTGTCGTTGTTGGATCTCAATTTTATAGGTTCAGCTGGTTCTTGCTGACCATTTATTCTCAGGGAGACTTCCGTTACGTCTAACCTATCAAATATCATATGCGAGCGGGTTTGTTGAACGGGATTTCGTACTCGATCTCGTCGTTGTAACGCTACAAAGATATGTCGTGGTGCTGAAATTCCTCGCTTTCCTGGAAGATTCCAAGTAAATTCGGTTTGGTTGGACTCGAGAGTGTCTGTGGTGGTAGTTAACCAACTTATCAGACTGCTCGCCCCAGTTTCCATCCAGGATAGCAGTCGTTGATTGACTGCGAGAGATGGCGTTAGCACTAGCATCCACAAAATTAGTTTAGATAATCTAACAATACCATCGTCAGCCGCTCTAGTAGCATCGTCAGCATTGTTGGCAGGAATTCTACAGATGGCGTTGTTGTCATCGGATCTTCTCGTGAGAACAACAGTGTGTTTAGCGCCGTAGATTACTTTTCTGACATTTCTGCAGAATCCAAATATATGATGAAGTGGAATCGCACATGAGAATCTTCTTCGATCTCCTTTTAGCATTCCGTTTCTGATTGCTTGTCCGAGATTGTAGTTAGCGTTAGTACCCTTGACAACAGGACCTACGTTAGCTTCGGCATCGGCTGCATTATGTCTGTCTGGTCTTCCTATGTCATATTGAACTGGATTAGCGGAGTCATTACCGTCTTTGGCAAACATCATTGACGGCCCAGCGGATCTTGTATAATCGTCGGAATACCTAGCAAGTCCGAGAATTGTGCTAGCGATGTCGACGTTGTTGTTTATCGATTCGATATCATTACCGTCAATGACGTATTTTGCCCCTTCGAACAGCGCCATAACACCGTTGTTTACAAAGCCAACTTTAGTCCCGTCCGGGTAAGGATTTCCGTTTCGCAGTAGAATTTCCCCTTCAACTTCAATGTATGCTTCGCATGGCAGAAAATACTTACTTTTATCCTGGACTTGCAAGTCAATTCGTCCTCGTGAATCTGGTTCAATTGCTCTGTACGCGAAATATTGGTAATTTGCAACAGAATCGTCCTTTGGCACTGGTGCTTCCATGTCAAATGCGACGTCGATAATCTTCTTAAATGACATTTTTTATACTAAGACGTTTTTATTTTCAATTACCGAAATGCTTGTATTTCCATCATCGTCGGCGCCGAAGTCCACTTCCCATTATGGCATTTGATAATTCCGGTGAGTTAAGAATCAACGATGCTGCTCTTTCTTCTAAAACTTTATTTATTACTTTTCTTTCCGCGGCTGGCATATTTTCAGTCGAAGGTAATTGAATTTTTTGTTTTCTTCTGAATAGCGACGCTGCTTTGTCTTTCACAGTGGAGAATGCTCTCCCGGCCAAGTCCCCGATGGCACCAAGCGTTTTGTCTCGAACAACTCCGATAGCTTTCATGCCGAGTTGTTTGGCAAACGGAGCAACTTTTGGGGCCATTCCCGTAAAGAAACCCAATATAGTATCGCCAAGTCCTTCTCCATAAAACGTCTTGTACACTGGAACTCTTGAATTTACCACAAACACCGGCGTTGGTTTATCGTGATTGTAATGTATAATCATCTTTTATTGTAAAATCACTGGAATTCTAATTGTGGAATTATAAGTAATTCTCAATCGCTGTAATATCCACGATAATGACTATCTTCGACTAAATCCTCGATAAATTCTCGATACGTATGAAGGTCAATTATTTTATTCTGGAACAACCGCTGTGCTATGTCTGCGGATTCATTAATTATTTCAATTGAATTATTCCCTGCGCGTCTTCCCCCGATGAGAACTTCCAACCGAGAAACATCTCTGACGAGGCTGTCTGGACATATTTGCGAGTCATGGTAGGTCTTGGTCGACGGTGAAATCGTCGACGGAATTAATCCTTTCCCGTTTGTTGGATCTAAACCCACCAGCTGCTGTTTTTTTGTTCTTCCTGCTTTTTGTCCCATTATTTTACCATGTATTTTTTCATATTCTCTCATCGCGTCATTAAACCCAGCAGAAAACAACAAATATCTTGGGTCATCTTGCCTAATTCTAGGAGTTCCAGTTTTTGCCCTAAACAATGCATCAGCCCAGTCATCCTGGCTACTCGCGTATTTTTTATTTGTTTTCAAATATTTTTTTCTTTCACTGAATGATTCTACCGCAAAAATAGGAAGATCTCTTACACTTTTTTCGTCAATTATCTCTAATAACTCCTCAGTAAATTGTCCGCGTTGTTTTTTAATCGTTGCTCGTTCCCAATCCTCAATTACATCTTCTTTTTCTTCTTCATCTTCTTTTTTATTTGTTGCTCTGCTACCATCGATTGTTTTGGCACTTGTTTAACATTGCTAGATATATCTTTGAGCAGATCCGCTATTGGTTTTTCACTGGCGCGTTTAAAAGCATCGTCGGGATCTCCGTACAGGGCAGTTTTTATACCCGTGGTGATCGGAGCGAATGTTTGCAGATTTCCTTCAAATAGATCAGTTTTTACTTGCTGACGTTGCTGTAATTTTTCCTTGAGACGTTCGTGAACGGGTAGAAATTCACTAATAGCTTTAAGTTTTTCTCGTGAGATTTTAGTAGATGGCGCTTCTGAAATCGCTGGCGATTTTGCTTCCATTATTGTAAAATCGTCAACGCGCTAATTGTAAATTTTCAGTTGACGAATCTTGCAGACCCAAGTCGGTTCACGTGGGGATGTGTGATATCTAGGTGGATTTTTTTAAAGTGTCATAATGACTCGTGGCAGCCTCTACGGCAACTCTTTTGGATAAAGGGGTTTGCGGACCGATTTATTTTGGTCGGTTCGACCCCCCTGCTGCTTAATCATGTCTGACGATCATGGTCAACCACCACTCTTTGTTGGTTGAAAAATAACGTTTATTATTATCAAGAAATAAGTCATGACCATAGACCTATTGATGAACCCTGAAAGAACATAAAAGGTTAATCCGACTACAGCCAGATAAAATAGTGTCAGATATTGCGTAAAATAATTCCAGAAACTCCTATGAATGATTTTTTGAAGTTATGGAGACCTGCTGATTTGATAGTCGCAAGTAGAATGACAGTTCGTGATGAATTAGAAGTGAAATTATTTACGTTAAATAAAGAAAAGTTTTCAAATATACCTGTATCATAATGTTATCGCTCAACAGATACTCGACGACAGAATATTGAAGTTGAAATTCCTGATGGTTGTATACAAAAGCTTGTGCTAAATGATATTGTCTTGGTTGCAGTTGATGTTGTAGAGAGCGTGTTGAGCATGGATAAATCACTGTGGACGCTATGATACGCTATAAGGATTCACTTGTCACAGATATTAATTATTTCTGATAAAAATATCTGGATTTTCGATGATCGGATCGAAAGATCAAATTTAATTTATCTCGCTATATCTCAGCTGCAGAGCATTAAAATAAATTATGTAATAACCGAAGATCTTACTAACGACCATGTTGTCATTAAGAAAACATTAGCGAGTTATAAATAATGTAACACAAAAAAAGCGAAACTATGATCCTGATGAATTATGACACTAAAGCAATGATAGAACAATCATTGTGCAAGCGGTAACACAATAATGTTGTGGCAATATTCAAGTAATAATGTAAGACAATTTGCCGTTGATATAATTAATAGTATTCTTGGTCACACACGTAAAAATGTGATGCTAACGTATCCTAAATATAATCGACGTTGCGGTGTAAATTTGCATATGTGAAAGTGGTGGTAATTGTGTGTCTTTAGGAATTGTTTGTAAATGTTCACGTACAAATCCACATTGCGGAGCCGTCGAATCTAGTCTGTAGATTGCAGGTCTACCTGTAGATCTTACCACGCTAGAAATTTTATCTGTAGTCTCACTCCGGATAGGATCAGTTGCTCTTTTTTATCACCTTCAAATTCACCAGGTTCATATAAATATCTTACAGTTAAATTACCTAATACTGTTTGAGAGGAAGATTCACATTGTTTTATTAGTATATAGTTTTGTAATTACATTAGCAGGCTTCATAGAAAATGCACGAGTAACTTCATTATTTAACGCAGCTATCAGACTTGGTAACTTTGCAACCCATTCACGAGATCTCTCCCCGGGTTTAAAGTCAGTGGATATTTCCTTTGCATATTGAGATCCAAATAACCGCTTGGCAAGTGTTCAATTAAATCGTTCAGAAATTACCTGATCACAATGAATTTCAGTGTGTCCTCAACGATAATACTGCAGAATGAAATTAGTTGCCATGATCAACTTGTAATAGCTATGGCCATCGCAGGGGTCCTGGTTGATAAATTCATTCAAACGCAGATTCAACTTTAGTTGTTGGTTTTGATGATAGTGGTTCTTCTTCTTTATATCTACTTGCAACGTCAACGACAGTTAATGCGAATTTTTATTTGCGTGATTGACGTCTGCCAATTTTAATGGTGTCCTGTGGGAAAAATTGTCCTTGATGAACTTCATTAGGGGTGATGACATCAAAATCTGCTTACTGAATGTTTTAGGTGGTGGTATATAGATTTGCCATATTGGTTGTCGTGCTAACAGAACGTGAGACTTGTTATTCAGCAAGTTGAATAATCGCTTCACTGCATATTCAATATCCTCATGGACTAATAATCAGATGCCATTATAACAGTTATGCAATCAATTGCCAGCCCTTAAAATTATTTTAACTTTCATAGCTGATTTTACCAGAAAACTAGCGAGTTTTTTGAGAGATTTATTGGGTATATAATTTAACCAATGAATCAATTTCATATCTGCGAGATGCCATTGTTGTAAATCTTTACTTTCATACACAACATCATGAATATGACACACTTTTGATCAATCTGTTTTATTGGATACTCTCCAAGTCGCAGTTGATCTTGATCAACAAGTCGGATATCAAGTCGACTTCCAGGACCACAATAAATATATCCAGGAAGATGATTCTCACCAGAGTATTTAGCCCAATGAGCTCCTGGCAATTTTCCTAATCCACATTTGACTGACAAAGCAAGGGGAATAAATTTATATTTTCTTGAGCCACATTTTACACATTTGCTTGTATTTGCATGTCTTTTATATTTTGTCATTATCGTTGTCAATCCAGTGGTGAACGTGGATGCTCGGCATCGAGCGCAATATAAATTCTTAATATTTATTAAATGGATATAATTGACTTCTCAGTGACACGATAACAAGAACCAGTAAGAAACCATACAGCACTACCAAAGTCTATTAAAATGATTATAATAGGCTCATCTGTATCTGGTAAGACACAATAATTATATCTAGTAGCACCATCTATAGATGATCAGCGATGTTATAAAGTGCTTTAAGATTTTAATAAATGCAAACTTATTGGAAGAAGACACAAACGATAGTATTGCTTTTATCACTGATTAAGCTCCATCTGTAGATGACCTAGATGGATGTATTAATAACCACGTAGTATATGATGATATGATGCTGGACAAACAATCAAATCCATTTGGGATATTTTTCAGAGGCAGACATAAAAATACTGACAGGATTTATGTTACTCAGCGATATACACAAATATCTAAAATGATCAGAGATAACTGCAATATCTAAGTTGTGTTTAATGGAGTAAATAAGTATAATATAATATTTATTATACCTGGTGTTCAGGGGATATGAATATGATTAAGCTCAAAAACAGTTTTTACAAAATCACCAGCTGTTCTATTCAGAACTATAACAATAGATTTACATTACCCAAGACCTAGGTATCTTATAGGTCTGGATAAAATCTTTGGTTAATTAATACACCAGCGCTTTAAGGTTAAACTCTAGGGCAGACACCCCGATTCTAACCATTATTTTGTATCCATGTACTAATAGGACAATTTTCAGTATATGAGTATATTCCATTACAGGGATCATTACATCATGTTGTACCATTATATCAATATGCCATTTTTAAAATGCAGAATTGAGATGAAATTTAGCTATATTTGTACATATCGTTTTCAGCGATATTGTACGTTGCGGAGAACACTTATCTCTTCGTCTTTTAATATATTGTGCCCGAATACGTATTTCCTCTGCAGTTGTTTTAGTTCACCTAAGCTGTCGTGGCAAAAAAAGCATGTACGTGTCTTATGTTTTGGCTGAAAATAGTTTTTTATGCATAAGGCAAAGAAAATAAAAATAATGTTTTGAAGAATACATATAAAATATAAGTGAACCCTCAATATTAAAATATTTTGTTGCATATTATTTTGAGCCATTTTTGATATTATTGATGTTAGTTTTTAAAACCAGATCTAATAGTATAACTTTCTTAAAGTAAATGAGAAATTATTTTCGTATGAAATTTATTAAACGATTTGAAAAATTATATATGCCACTGTAGGTGACATTTTGTATTATGCAACGAATTTTATTATCTTCATATGAAATCAACACGATTATAAGTTTCTATGTATCGCATAACTTTCGGCACTTTACTCAATAAATGCCTCTTTGCGACGTTGCTAAGTTTTACGTCATACTGTGTTGTATGATTTATTTACGGTATGACTTTGAGAACTTACTATAGATTTGCCTTATGTTATGCAATAGAATATAAGACAAATATAAAATTATATCTATGAAAAGGAGAAATTGGTTCAATTACAGCATTATTAAAGCAAGAAAAGACGACAAAGTCAACGAAGTAATGATCTAGCAGCGATTTAAAAGAGAATATTAATTTCTATGTAAACTAATTTAAGACTTATGAAAGTAAAACTTACCAGCAGTCGTCATCACAGCTGATTATCTGGTACAGGTAATCAGAAGGAGCTTCTTGCTGGAAAGTATTCATTATGCACAAAGAGAATATGCAATTTCGACTTCAAGTGTCTCTAATTTCACATTAACTCTATCACTTTAGTATTCCCAAATCACGCTCTTCTCACGTGCTGGTTTTGAAATGCATGCATGCATTAATCACTGCTGAAAAAAATCATATTTATATCTTGTTTTTGTTTTTTTTAAGAAAAATTAAATAATGTGTATTATACCGTTCTAAGAACCAAACTAATGTCAACGCGAATTCGATTCATTTATCACAATATATAATGTCATTAGTTTCATATAAAACTTTTCCTTCAAGAAAGTCTCTGATATCTTTTCTAGTGTCTGAAAAGTAAGAGTACAATACTTGTCAATTAGAGTTGAACATGAAATCATCGTAATTTACAGACTATTCTTGTATTATTTCATAGAATTAATCTTCCAAAAGTGTGAACACTCAACCGCTTCACAAGCAACCCTCCAGGACAAAGTATAATATACGATATAAAGTTTGCTTGGCAACACTACGTGAATGAAGCCTGATTGGTACCAGTTAATATAGAATGTCAGCACCATCAGAGTAATACATGATTAGGTGAAAAGGTAATTAAGTTTTACATTAGATAACAGTGATAAAGCATTTTAAAAGTTGTACAAGTATTATGTTTTCCTCCTAATTATTTTCAATTTTACAATAAATACTTCACATAGTCTCGAATATTGCCTTCGTAGTATTGCTTCGTTCATTATCTTCAGGACCATAACCTCTCTCCCACGAGACATTGCCTTTCTCATAATCATGAGTAGCGAAAGCAAACTTGAACTTAACAATCTATGAACACTTAGAACTAAAATGTGTTCCATTGAATTATTAGCCTATAATTTATTGCCACTATGTTATTAAAATAATATAATTTTGCTATATATCAACATAGTCCAGCAAGAAATTATTTTGAATTAAATTCTTAATGATTTAAGAGTGTAATGCGCTTCAAGCAAAACTTACGTTGAGCTCTCAAGAAATTAAAAGTTTAAGTTACTTGTTGCTTCTTAAGAAATTCTTTCTTCTTTCTTGTTTCAGTTATGTAAAAATTGTACTTTTAAGCAAATTAAACGTAACACTAATAATTGCACAAGCTTGTTATAAATCTCGGATTTATAGTAAATTTGTTAAAAAGAGAAAAGAAAAGAAAAAGTTAAAATAATTCTAATTTTAAAACATTTTAAATTAAAAACAAAATTGTCTCATTCTCATAAATTCTGTGACATAACTGCACAATTTTTGACATCATGTTTGGTCTACTTAAATGTGATATATATACTTTATACAGCTACATCACTCAAATGTGTTGTACGGTACTAGTTGTAAAGGCTTTGCAGGGTAAATATACTCACCCAAATCTGCAACATACTCTATATGTACCACAATCTACCCAAATATGTTGAAACAAAAGTATTACAGCCTTGATGGTAATCATATTGATATTTTACAATCAGCTGATGATTAGCATTAAAATAGTCTGTTCAGCTGGTGCAGTAAGTTGAATGGTAACACTTTGTCAATGCTCTTCCATATCTTGTGAAAATAACAATCATTATTGTTGAAGTCTTACAAATCACACATCATATTAATGTACATTTGCCAGAGTATTATATTGAGATTTTATGTAGATTTCATGGTAGTGACCTGGTTAGTTCATTCTGTAAATTTTTTTCTCCTACATTAATGGGTCGTCCATAAAGTATGTATGCACAGTGGGGGTTGGGGTGTTCTGAAAAATTTAAAAAGCTTCAGCCTGTGTATGCAATGCGGTGATTATTTATAAGAATGTTCTGCATCAGCGAGAGTCAATATCCCTTGATAACGAATGTTTATGAAGAGCATGTTGTACCATTGAGTATGTTGAGTCATAAACATAAACTGACAGATGAATTAGATGCAAGATGGCTGGTAAGCCATGTCAGGTAAAGCCATCATCTACTTACATTTGTGAAGTGTGACATATTATAGCATTTTTGCCCAAGGCGCACATTGTGGAAGACTTACTTTTCTTTTCATATTCTGACAGGACCGCCTACGTTATCTCATGATTCTGACAGATTGTGCATTCTAGACCCTAACGTCTCGTGCGAATTTGTGAAGCCATACCTTGCCGGATTGAGACAACGTATTGCATTTTGAATGAAAAGATGCACGTGGATTACCCTTTTGACACATATTGTCCATTACTCTTATATTAGTGAGATTCAGAAGAACATATGTCTTGCGTCAGAATTTATCAAACATGTCATGTCATCGTGAAAATGTCGCATGATCACACACAGCTTACAAAAATTATCCAAGAAAAAAATTGTTGATTATGATTTGGATGATATCGAAGATAAGGATAAAGACTGGACTCCAATCATTCCAAATGTTGCCAAAGATAGATGTGACAATTAACCGCAGTTTGATTGGTTGAAATCAGAATTTTTGTCACTGGATCATATTTGACTTTTAAAGTTTTGTACCAAGTTAAATTCTACTGAAAACTGGCTACTGATTATTATTATTATTTGTATTATTATTATTAGAGCTAAGTATTTACACTTCTCTTAGATGTAAGTGGTTAAATGGAGAGAGGTGTTGAAAGGGTACAGAAATCCTCTTCTTTTAATAAATAGATCTTTTAAGCTAAAGTGAAATGTAGCAGAAACTAGATGACAATCAGTTCCGTTAAAATGCCAAATAAAAACAAACAATTCATTTATACACAAAATAAGACTACATTGTAACATGTAATATGTACGGAACATGTGCAATGCAAAGCAGATATGTAAGTTGTATGCACAAATACTACTACTACTACTACTATTACTACTATTACTACCACCACTACTACTACTACTACTACTACTACTACTACTACTAATAATAATAATAATAATAATAATAATAATAATAATAATAATAATAATAATAATAATAATAATAATAATAATAATAATAATAATAATATAAATACAAGTATTATCATAGTCCCGATAAATGGAAAATACTACATATTGAGACAATATGCTTAGGAGAAAATAGCTCAAAAATAGCACTGCAGAAAAGGTGAGTTTCTGAGCTTACTTGACAGATGTCACAGTTTCACATTTTTAAGTTTCAAAGGCAGAATATTCTAGATAGTTGTGTCCTTTTAGCAGAACAATGTTCCCCAAAGTATTTTAATTTATGATTTGGAGGAATGATGGTATGAATATCGGGAGATAATTGCAAGCACATGGAAAGAGCATATACACTATGAACCCAATAATGTATTTAGGGTTTGACGTATGGAAAGTTTTGTAAAACAAAGAAGATACTTTGCATTTGAAAGTAACCAGAATCCTGTGAAGGGTACAAAGCATAGGTTATGAAGATTCACTGATAGGAATTTATTGACAAAACTAAGAAGGAGCATTTTGCAATACTTGTGTCACGGAACCCGATAAAGAGCTTTCGTCAAATGAAAATCGGTCAAATGTTTGAGAAAATTAGATTCTTGTGATTTGACACAGATTTATCACAGGTTAAGGTTAGGGTTACAGTACGAACGGACAAGGCAATTTTGATGCTCTTTTCACTGCATGCAATACGTGGCTCATGGAGGCCGAGCTATAGATATTTCGTTCAAGTCGTTAAAGTGGTTTGGGAGAAGACTGGATTCATGTGATTTCCGATAGGTTTATCATACGTTAGGGTTCAGGTTAGTGTTTGCTGGTAAGAACATGTGAACGGATGGAAACATTTGATGCTGTTTTCACTGCAATACGTATCTGGAAAAGCCCGATAGATAGGCATTTCGTTCATCAAAATTGGTCAAGCGTTTTATGAGAAAATTTGTTTCTTGTGATTTCCCAAATTTGTCATGGGTTTAGGGTTACGTTTTTCTGGTAATAACGTACGAACAGACAGGACGATTTTATTGTGATTTGGAATCCGTTTTCACCGAAAAACGTGGCTCTTGAAGCCCATTAGATATATACTTCGTTCATGACAGTTAGCAAAATGGTTTGGAAGAAAACTGGATTCTTGTGATTTTCCATACGTTTAGGCTTAGAATTTTCTGGTAATAACGAAAGAACAAAAATGTGATTTAAATGTTGCTTGTAATCTGTAATACGTGTATCGTGGAGCCCATTAGATAGATAGTTTGTTCATGAAAATCGATCAAGTATAATTAACTACTCCATTAAACACAACCAAAATATTACAGTTATATCTGATCACCTTAGGTATTTGCGTATATTGTTGTGTAACATAAATCACATAAGTAGTTTTATGTATACCTCGAAAAAATATTCTACCTCGAAAAAATATCACGACTCATAAACGACATAAGACGATGCTACATGATTTTGATCGAAATTCATTAATATATACTCGGATGGTTCTTGATGTCCATTTTTCCCTTATAAAACCTCAGAAATGCCAAGATTGTCAAATATCATAATACTATGATTTTGATTATTTACTCGTGCAGCATCTTGCATTGCAATAAATATGTGTCTTGGTGCAGAAACACCCTGCTGAGAACATATTTTCCTTATAGATAAACCATTAATATTACTTTGGGTAGCATCTGTGGTCACTGTCAACCATGATAACATTGATTTACCACCTTGGCTCATGAAATATAGCAACCTATCTTCTTCAGATATTGATATGTCATCACTTGCATCCATAATGAAAGTTTTGTTAGTACTACTTTACAAGTATCAACACTAGGGAATCTCCATATTGCATCATCATCGTTGCCCTTTCTAGAAAGTTCAACTGTATGTTTAGCTCCGAAAAAAAACACAACAACTTTATGACATTTCTACACAGTCCAAAGATATGTGACAGTGAAATTGCACATGAAAACATTCGTCTATCACATTTTAACATTGCTCGATATGATCTAAATCATAAGTTTAAATCTGGATCTACATTAATAATCACTCTAACTACGTCTGCGGTGGCGTTTCTGGCAAAGTTATGTGGTCATCTTATTTCATATTGCTATACTCTAGAAAACTAGAAGTATCTTTTACAAACATCATAGAAAGGCCATCGTTGTCAAATAACGCCACAATAACATTATTAACTCAACCAACACTATTATTAACGTTGTATTCAGTATTATTTGCTTTATAATTTCACCCTATACTTCAATAAACGCTTCAATATCTGCTTGTTTCATGAACCTGAAGCTCAATCCTTCCAGGCTGATTTGGAACTCGTGCGTCATAAGAATAATATTGGTAATCACGCACAGACTCATCCTTGAATACTGGTGCATTCATGTCGAACGCTGGATCAGATATACTTTTGAACACCTTTATAATAATTATCGTCTAAACCGAAGACCACTTCGAGAAGTGAGACCACTTCCTGCAATCAGACTAGCGGTTATATTTGTATCTTTTTCTGCTAATGGTACATCAGCCAACTCCGCTAGTTTTTCATTAGCAGCTTGATTTATTAATTTACTAATATTTGCAGGCATTTGTTCAGTGCTAGTTAACTTTACAGGTTGAGGTTTTCGTCGTATTAATCTTGCCAGTCTATCTTTGTTGAGAATGCTTTACTAGCAACATCACTAACTACACCAATACCTTTTTCACGAACATCAGTAGCTTCACAGTTGCTTTGCAATCGATATTGGTTTTGGGGCTATCATGCAAAACAGACACTAAACAACATCACCTAGTCCATCTCCATAGCTTGTTTTGTATACTGAATATCGAGAATTTATTGCCCATGCCATGGTACGATCATTTTATTATAATAACTATATTTAATTACATACTCAATCCAGTGACTTAGTCACTGTGGTGGTCATCGGCAATTGCATTGAGTGACAGGTATACATTAATATATATAATTACACCTGTAGATAATCGTTTATAAATATCAGCTGCTTTGCTTGATTAATGATTTCTGGGAAATTATTACCAGCTCGTTTTCCTCCAATGATGATTTCTAGTCGATCAATATCAGCATGAACGTTTGGGGGAAAGTAAATAAACCACTCCCTAAACTACTTCCAAGTGCTACAGGACCTTTATATTCTTCCTCTGCTGTTGTGAATGGTTGTCGTGGTGATTTCAATAGTTTCATCGTTTCTTGTCGTTATTGTTCTCGTTGTTATAGCTCTTGGTGTAGTTGTTGTGGTGATGATAATTCAGATTGTTGTTATAGTCGTGGTAGTGATTGCTGTGGTGATGGTAATTTAAGTCGTGGTGATGATGGTGATAATCGTTTACTTTGTTCAACCTCATATATATATATATATATATATATATATATATATATATATATATATATATATATATATATATATATATATATATATATATATTCACATCAAATCTGTTAAAACTTCTAATTTCTTCATTAGATCTGATCTGATTTCTGGAATACCAGTAGCGATGCGTTTTACATCCTTGATCCAATTCGCTGACCTTTGGGATTCAATATATTTTTTGTTACATATTTTTCTTTCATTATATTCAAACGAGGCAATATCAAATAATTGGGTTGAGTCCATGATAGCAGCAATACCTTCAGGTGTAAAGTCATATATTATCTTAGTTCTTGGTTTTTTTGGGTGCTGGTTGTGGTGCTTATGGTGGTGGTTGAGCCACTTTAATATAACCAGCAATATCAACAGGCAATGTTTCGAGAGTTTTCTGTGTTGACTCAGTTGCTATAACAATTTTCTTTGTTGTTTCAACAATCGGCTTTAATAATTGTTCTGCACCTTCTGCAAATTCCACCCGAGTCTTATGACGAGATTGTAGTTTTTGTTTGACTAAATTACGGACGGGTAGTTATTTTATAATTGCCTCTAGTCGCTCTCAAGTTAATCTAGTTGAATGTAGTTCACCAATATTCATTTATGAATAGTATATAAATAATATTTATACTGGCTACACGACAACAACTGAGCTATCCCAAACGATTTGGAACCGTATGAAAATATTCAAGTTAGAAGCTTTGGTTTAGCGTTGTTGAGCTCGTTTTGAAATTTCGTTGGTAGGATTATTTTGAAGCAAATGACGATTCAGTCAAGTGATCAGTTCGCCCACTCTGCTGCTCCTTCATTATGTATTCTCTGCCACAATAAAAGCATACAATTATTTTGAAAACATTCATAATTTAATACATCAACATTTCCGTTCAAATACAAATATTGAAAACAATAGTGTTTAAAAAGTTCATATCATGCAGATATCCGATGCCTTTCGTTTAAATCCAATACAATAGATGCCAACTGATAATATGAAAAAGATAATCAGTAGGTCAATATTTTAAGGGGTAATAGTTCTGGTCAATTTTACAAATGGACATCATATCACAACAGAGAAAAAGTAAGACCCATGTATTAAATGGACTGCAATGTACTTAAAAGTACGTAGTAAACGAAAGAATTACTGACTATATACCTTTATTAAAGAAAGAAGGGACCTAATATTATGCCCTCAACAGGCATTTTAAGGAGCGGATCAGTAAAAACCACTAATTGATTATTAACATGTCCTCCTGTCCAGCTGGAACTGACTTGCAGGCACTCCAGTATTAGTACTGGTAGAAGAAAAAAAATAATAAAAGGAGAGTGGACTGTCAAATATATATAAATATTCTGAACGGAACAGCTATCAAATGTATACATCAAAGAAATGAAATGATTTCTGACTTTGTATTATGACTTACGTTTATTAATATACAAAATTGTTTGTGTCAATCAGGAAAATAACTGAAGACAAGACACGAAATGTATTTAATTTTTGTAAATATTTTCTGACTAGTAATATGCATTATTAATCTTCGTAAAAACATGTATTTGAAAATACTAATTAAATGCTACATGTTTAAGTGACATATATCCAAATAAATAAAACTATTACAATTCTCTCTCTCTCTCTCTCTCTCTCTCTCTCTCTCTCTCTCTCTCTCTCTCTCTCTCTCTCTCTCTCTCTCTCTCTCTCTCTCTCTCTCTCTCTCTCTCTCTCTCTCTCTCTCTCTCTCTCTCTCTCAGGAGTGCATAAATCCATTGTCCATTGTTGTCCAAACTGGAAATTTGTTCTTATGGATGAATAACTTTTGGTATGGGTACATGTCTGTGGACAAGTAAATTCCGGCCTGTAAAAGGCAAGGTTTCTCATTTTGTTTATTTACTGGATTTGAAATTGTCCAGAAAATTAATTCAGTTCTGTTTGACCTAACTTTTTTATTTTGCTGATAAACAACCAGAACTATAAATACTGTATCTAGTTGCTGACCTTGATTCAGAACTAGTAAGGTTCCTGGTAAACGACTTTAAAAGAAACTGATTCGTTCTCTAAAAGTAAGATTCATTTAGTGGAATGAAGGCTATACATGGCGTACGTGATAATTATCATGTAACAAATTTTTATTCCTTCTGGAAGGATGACCATGTGACCCTCATGCTGGAATCTGTTTTTAGTCTTAACTTAGTGAATAATTGTTTTCTTCATAAGAATTAGCCAGTTGGGCTTTACATTTTTCACACCTAAAGGTGTTTTGTTGTGACCAGATTGAGCTGAAATTTATTTTATCTAATTAGTGATTCCTTTCCCTGGAAAATATATAAGTGCTCAACAGAATTCTTTAATAATGATATCTATTGAAAATTATTAGGAATTCCAAACTTGAATATTATTCCTGTTATTCAACAAAGAACTGTTGATACATTAGTACACCGCTGATTATCGAAGACGTCATCACCTTCCATCTTAAATTTTATCGGGATCTGAACTTTGATTCACTTAAAACTTTTCGTTCATAGGACTTCTATTTTTTTAAATCTTGGATTAAATTTGGATTTGATTCGTAAACCGTAAGTTCTTTTTTTTTCACTTTTACCTTGTTTTTCTAGTGATATAAATTATTTGTTAAATTTTACATAGCTTGTTGTCTTCACTCTTGTTACCTTTTGTAAGAGTCCAAGCATACAAACGTGTGCAGGAGAAGGGTTCGGTTGATGAGAATATGTTGCAGTGGATTAAAGTGTTTCTCTCAAGTACACACTTTAATATCTTTTTAATAAAATTTAAATTGCCATGACATAAATTTATATCCACTTGCAAATTCAGCAACTAAATTTACAGTACTACAAATGATTGGCACTGTCAGCCCAGGGGATATTCTCCCAAAATAAACTGCAATTGTTCAGTTAAACAGAAACAAATCACAATGCATGAACATCTTGATCTTGGAGAAAAGAGATATATATATATATATATATATATATATATATATATATATATATATATATATATATATATATATATATATATATATATATATATATATATATATATATATATATATATTGTCCATCGTATAGCTAATCCAATGTATGACCACAATATTGATGCCACGACATTGACCTGGATGGGTTGACAAAGGAATGCAGAACTAATATTGTTAAAATATATATTTATATTTATTCACCAAGGTTAATCACAAAGTTCTTATGCACATTAATAGTAAAAGAAAATTCGCACCTCATTTAGAAAGTATGTTGAATTGGTAACCAATTATATAATTTACGTTAAGCTATCTGCATGGCTGCCACTTACCTGATCTATGAAATACACTAATTGCTGCAAATGATTACCTTTAATTCAGTATTTGCATGTCACTGTTGTTAAAACTTGCGCAATGCTATAGTCCTTTATCATCTCTAGAAATCGACACTTTAGAAAAGATATTGAGTAAATTAAATGGGTGACAAATCCAATCAATGATATTTGTCAATTATTTACTCAAAACAAACATTGTTTTTACCATTATGATAACACTAGTTGGCTACAAAACTCTATCAGAAGTTTGAATGGATTTCTTATGTAATGTCACCTGTTTACTGTTTAGTTCCTGTATTTGTGTACATCTACATAGTATCATCTACTATCTTAACTTTCTGCCAGTCCTTGAAATTGTGCCTCATGTTTCTCAACCTCGCATGCCTGTTTCTAAATGATTATGTTGTTGTTGTTGTTGTTTTCGTGCTTAACAACATTTTTCAGCACACGATATGCTATACATCTTAGCCAGTATTAATGATGGAGGAAGAAACCGGGAAATCCGCTGAAAGAACCACCGACCCACGAGAAGCTACTGGCAAGCTTTCTCACATATCCACATTCAACGAATCTTAGACTCGAACCTAAGCATACTGAGGTGAGACGGCAGTGATCCGTAACTGAAAGCGCTTTAGACCACTCGGCAAATGATTATGTCATCAGCTGGTTCAATACCTTTTGTTGATAGTGATAGTAAGTGCTGATTAATAAATATTTGACGAAACAAAAATGTAAATATGTACCACTATTTAAAATAAATAAGAAACAAAATGGAGATATCCAATTTAACTAATGCCATATTTGCAACAACTTTGTTGATGGAGCGAGTGTTGGCTGTTTAAGTCAAGGTTTCTGGTCGTGTTGATTTTCTTTATCTTTTTTTTTATGAAACCCAAGACTGATATTGTAATGAAGGCAAAGGCAACAAAACCTAGTTAATATAGCATACATTCTTTATACCATGTTATAGTATTCTCACACCATCCCAAAAGGCATAAAGATACAAAAAAAAACCCCGCACAAAACCAAGTCATATCAGTCATTGATTTATCATTTCTAACCTGATTGTCACTAGGGGTTCCCAAACACTACTAATTATGCTTATACTTTTCTAGGAATGGAACACTTCCTTCTCATTGGCCAACTGAAAATAAGTTATAAACAAACGCAGGACATTATTTTATTTTAACCAATGATGGGACAGTATTCCATTCAGCTGGATTTCACTTGCATATTAAGCAAGCGTATTTAGGAACATGTCAGGCAGTAGCGTGGGAAAATGGTCTAGCATTCCTTAAAGTTATTATAGCAAGGCAAACTTCGGATAAGCATACAAAATCGAATGCCTGAGGGAAATATCGGTACCTAATTTATTACGCTACATGAAATGTAATTTAAAATATCAGCCTTTATTTTAAATAGGTCACGCGAAATATGAGAGAAGTGTCCAACCTTGTAATTATTATACAGTACTTGTATGACATATCAGTTGTAAACAACGATATTATCCTCTGTGATTCCAGCAGTCCGAAGCAGTGAAAGATGAAACTCGAGGTCAAAGCTAGATTTCAACTCAGCCTACCAATTATTGCTTCTAAATACTATACGTTCATACATTATGCTCCAGAAAATACGCTCTGTTTGGTTAAATTAGAATGTCTTGTCTTGTCTTGTCGTCGTTAGTCCCAGCAGGTAACAATATTTGTCTGGTAAGTTACTATGCCTCTTATTCGTTAATACATTCAAATGTCAAATTCTACGATTGATCATAGTCGATAGACGCTTACAAAATATGACATTACAATCACCGACCCCTAGCTGGAGAAACTGATGACAATAAATTTGATAAATATCATTTATATTTAACAAAAAAAATATTTTTCTATTAGTCCTTTTATATAACTTATTGACATAATTTTTTGCATACTAGTTGTCGTATTCAATATATTATTTGAGTTAAGTTAAACAAGGCTGATAAACAAGGTTGATCGCCGCTTGCTGAATGCTACAATTCCTGACTACTACCAAACAGCCACACTTAAGACCAATTCAAGAGTAATTTCCCTTTGTACAAAAAAGAACAACAACAATACCAACAAAAAGCATACAAATCTCAAAAGAATGTCAAGATATAATATCCATAGAGCCCTATACAAATTCACGACTGTTTTTATTTATTTATTTATTTATTTATTTATTTATTTATTTATTTATTAATCCTGCACACATAATATGTGGAATACGAACATTTACAACAGCGATCAGTAGGAAGCGAAACAATTAAATGCATTATTGAGAAATAGTCAAAATTATTCCTACGTTAATTCAAAATTCTGCGTGCATGATCAATCAAGGAATTTTAAGATGTGCGTTTACTCTAACATATAGTACCTACTAAAATGGGGTATGTAATACCTCTCGAATTATTGCATCTTTACTGTAAACCATCCTCTGAATTCGTGCTTCTCTGCAACAACATAATACATATAGTCTAGTCTGTAAATGTACATAAATCAGCTACTATCATAAAGTTATTTTGTTTCATGTTCCTTCGAAGAAATGTGGACATGTGCTATGAAGTACTGTATGAATTCTAGCACCCGCATCAACAACTAACTTGTACATCTGTAATTGTATGTTCCTAAGTAAAATGTATTGAGCTTCCTTCACACCAACCTACCGTTTCAATTTTAGAATACTTGCTCATAACCAACTTGTATATTTCTCTTTGCAAATTCTCTAGTATATATATATATATATATATATATATATATATATATATATATATATATATATATATATATATATATATATATATATATATTCTGTTTTCTCCACATTTTTAGACGTCAAATTATCTCCATGTCGAATATGGACATTCACATAGTGAATGATAAAATCCACACTGGGAATTAAACCAACTTCACATATGCTTTATCACATTACAGTTATGATATTTGAAATTATGTGAGCTTTATAAATCAACAAAATTTAATACTGTTCGTTCTACTACATGTTTAACTTACATGAAAGATTTCTTAACTTGTGCTATAAAGTGCGGTAACAATTTTAGCATCCGTTCTCAGATCAAACTTATACATTTGTGTTTATAAATGCCTGAGTAATATATATTTGGATTCTTATATATCTGAACAATTTACATTATTTCCATGTATATCGTTTAACATTTCTTAATCCTTAGGTATCGCAATTTAGCAGCTTTATTCTTAAATCATTGCTCACAAGATCTGGTGCCTATGTAAAGTACATAAACTCCTTTCTTTGAAGCGATTCATTTGCGCTCAAAATAACCATCTGATACTAACCACCAGTAAATTAAAGGACTAGTCCTTATTTTAGACAAAACGAATCGTGTCACAAGGGTATATAGTGTAACAGTCGACTAAAGCATATTCATTACTGCAAGTTCCCTCATACCATCTGTGCCTAGAACGAACATTTCCTTGTGAAAACAAAATTACAAAAAAGATGAATCCCATTACTCATACATATTTCAGAACAAATGACAAAATAAATAAGATCTTTATTTCCGCATATAAATTCACGTCCTTTTCCAAAACATGTGCCGATAACATGCAGAATACGGACATTTACTTCATCAATGATAATATCCCAGCTAGGAACCAAAACAATTTCCTATATGAAATACCATGCTTTAGGTAACATCTTTACTAGGATATTTTGAATTTCAATGTGCTTTATAAATAAACATATTTTGTACTGTTCGTTCTTTTCATGTTTCACTTACATGAAAGATTCCTTGACCTTTGATATATAGTACCTTATCAATTTAAGCATTCATGCTCAGAACCAACCTAAACGTATATTTGAAGATAAGCATCTGCACTCAGAACCACGACATTCTTATCACTGCATATTACTGTACAAGTTGATACAAAAATAAATGTCTATATATTATAATATTTTACACTAAGCACCGGTAAATCAATAAAAGTACTAGTTCTTGTGTTGTATAAAACGGTTATGACAATAATATATGTATATATTAATTCATTTAAGTCTGCTACAAGTTTCTAAATAGCATCGGCCCCAGTAATGAAAACTTCTTGTTAAAAGAAATCATAGATAGTATAGGTACTTGTCTTATGCAGCTATCAGAACTAAGGACAAAGTAAAATGAACGTTATTGCTCCATTCAAAGTCTCGTCCTTTTTCCAACCATGATCCGAAGTAATGTGGATAAGGATATTTAAGGCATCGATGAAAGCATCCTCATTGGGATGCAAAACAACTTCAGATACTTCCATTTGCATTGAACATTTTTCTGGATATTTCAGATTCAGTGAATAATAGAAATCAACAAATATCATGCAGTTTCTTTTTTCATGTTGCTTCACAAAAATCAAAGATATATGGACATGTGCTATGAGGTATCGTATGAATTTTACTAGCAACCGTCCTGAGAAGCAACTGATACATCTGTTTGGCTGAATAAAGAATATTGGGGTTCCTTCACATTGATAGACGTGAATTATATCTATGTATATCGTTGGGCGTTCGTTTGTTCTAAAGGAAAATATTTCGCATCTTTACTTATTGAATCATTGCGCAAAAGATTGGATTCGTGTGTAAGATACCCATTCTCATTCATTTCAAAATATGCATCCGCGCTCAGAACCAAGACGTCCTTATCACTGCGTAACATATAGACTAAATATATCTACGTTATCGATGAAAAAGTCACGGCTGATATCATAGTTTTCGTTTAATTCTGCTTCAAATAAATCAATGAAGTCTTGAATATGCTGTACGAATTTTAGAACCAGGTTTTATATTTGCTTCACTTCACCATCTAACTGATATGTTACGACACATCAATATCAACATATATATCGAATATTTTCTTCAAGTCCTGGACACATGATTTATTGAACACAATGACACAATATATAGTGGATAATATGCGTGTCAGCCAAGAAATGTATCAGAATCAAATAATATAAAAGAAATTTATTGATTAAATGGGACTAAGTTTAGTTATTGGAATAGAGGTTTATGTATGTCTTACAAGACAAATTACCATTGGTAAAGCATAATAATGAGTTATATAACTGGTTTGCCATAATATTTTTAAAGCGATAAATGTTAAATGCTACAATTCTGTCGGAAACTTAGGCAATACTGCTCCTTCTGTTTGAAAGGGGGGGATATGTAAGAGAATGGTGGTTGAATACTAAAATCTAGCTTGGTCCATCCTAAAATTAATACTCTTAGACTTTTGCGTGTGTGGGTGTTTTTGATTCTTAACGTAGCTTTAATAATTTTGAAATCATGACAATGTCGATAATATGATAGTTTATAGTGATGTTTATCACTGGGACATCATGCCGCAGACGTGTAGCATCACGTTACACCCAATCACATTCATTTTTTATCCTGACACTAGCCCCATCAGTCCTAACACTAATCTCTTGATTCTGAGCGCTAAGCGTGGCAGCTGCTAGCACCGTGTTTTAAAATCTTTTGTATGACTCGCCTGTCGTTGGAATCCGCCACCTCCCACAGCCGAGGCGGATGCTGAAAGTAGTAGGCCACGGGAGCGGTCCATAGACTTTTGCACAATTCTTTCATTATGTTAATGTTCGACTGGGTGACCAATAATACTAATTCATAGTAGGACGAATTAGCCCGTGGACCCAACAAATACAAGCAGATTATCTATCGAGGCATAAGATGCAAATGCGTAAAAGCTGAGCAAATAAAATTCATGATAGATATATAAACAACTTTTTCAAAATATCTCTAATATTTGTAATAGTTAATAGTGCTATAACTATCCACAAGAGATAAAAATTGTATTTGATAAAGAATCCAGTTACTCCAAAATCAATGTATCAATTTACCAATTCATTGATAAAAGCGAATATTGCATTAATATTTATTATGGGGAAAACATACGAGATTGACAGTCATAAAATCTTGTAATCAAGACAATAGATATCAAAATGTTACATTCTGCAATTGTGATGAGTATTTAAATATAAAAATCAACATTGTGAGCTAATTATAAAAAATGCTTTGTGAACAGCTTCATATTGGCAATTCTAACTTTACTATTTGTTAAATGAAATAAAAGTAGTCATTTTTTTAAGAAAGATACTCAGCTGAACAGATTTATAAAATCTAGTTTCTGAAACAAAAATTGACTTTTTGAATCTGGAAGAAGAAAGGAATTATTTAAAAAAATTACATGGTACAAATAACCTGCTTGATCTATTAAGGCGTTAATGGTGTTATGAAAAGTTTGCTGTTATCATAAACTTCTTATTCCATGCTATGAGAAGAAAATAATGGTAACTTTAAGAGATGTCTTTGCCCATGATGTGTGTGAGAGAGAGAGAGAGAGAGAGAGAGAGAGAGAGAGAGAGAGAGAGAGAGAGAGAGAGAGAGAGAGAGAGAGAGAGAGAGAGAGAGAGAGAGAGAGAGAGAGAGTTATCTTAAAGATGAAGGTGTCATAACCGTGTATATATGGCTACATCTTGGGGAATTAGGTATGGAATCGTATGTAAGAAAGACGAACGAAATCTGATTCTTTTGAGAGCACGGACTTTATTTAAATAATTCATATATAATACCATATTCAATATATAAACCTTATATAGCCCTTTATGATTGAAATGCATTATATATATATATATATATATATATATATATATATATATATATATATATATATATATATATATATATATATATATATATATATAGTTTATTTCGAACTTACCAACTTCATTTATGTAATTTTCTATGTTTTAGAATATATAATACAGATAATTAAATCTCGACTAAATTCATGATAACAAAGAGTATAAAATTCAATAGTTGTGATTAATGCAAGAATGATTTTGAAGATATGTATTTTCCTTAATTTATAATAAAATACTAATTTAGAATAGATTATGGAGCATTATTCTTTCTTACTTAAAGAATATCGTATTTACCAATTAGGTCTAAACATGAAGTTGGTAGCAAATTCATCTTTTCTAATAATAATTACCACATATACAAATAAATTCTTTAAAACTTTAAACATTGCATTATATTATATATAAAATAAAAAGAACTCACAAGAATATTGAAAAACTATGAAGTTTACCGTATAAATTTCTAACGTACTTTACTTATTCTTTAAAAAAATTTACGTACACAAACCATTCTTACCTGCAAGAAAAACGAACGAAACCTTCTGATTCTTTTGAGAGAATGGACTGATTACACAAGTCGCGCATCTCTATTTGTACTGCTTTGATGCTGCTGGCCAAATTTGGTATTGCCTGTGTGCGTCCGTCTCGAATTAGAAGGAGGCTCTCCTCTAGCATTAATGGAAGTGAGTGTGTTTCACTTACGTCAGAATTTTCTTCTTTCGCATTTTGTTTTAGTGAAACGCTGAGTCGTACAGTTTACTCAGTTGGAAAAATATGTTAAGAATCTGGCCACGATGTACTGACAATTTACGAATGAAAATTTGCTGACTAAGTATATGGTGTGTAGTGGGGATAACTTGTTTGTAAGGGCGCAATCTTTATCAAAAACAGTAATATATTCGTAATAGCAAAATAAAAAACGTTAAACTTATATATTTTAGTGGAAATTAATTCCAATATAATTTAATGAAAATGTACTTTTAATACCATTTAGAGAAACTTTCAATGTTATTACTTTTACTCTAAAATTCATTTCTGATAATGGGATAATTGATAATTAAATGAACTGCAATTTAGTATTATTGCACAAATTGTTTTGAATCGGCATTTATGAATTCAGTTTTAATATTCTTTTTCTGATTTAACGAATATAACCTTTCTGCTTTAACATAGTTGTTTTATAGGTATTTTGTGATGATGTGACACAGATTGCAAACCTTTCCTTAAAGAAAATGAAATCATTTATAGTTTTCCACACTGTAATGGATTTGAAGAAAAAGAAAAATGCATTGTTGTTATTTCGCTATCATGCGACCGTATTTGCAATGTGATGATGCAAGAGTTGGTTTCTCCCTTCTTGCCTTGGACTTAAGTAGGAACACCCGAATTCTAATGCTAAGTCGGCAAGGTTATGATCTCTATTTACTGATTTATTTTTTCATTTACTGATTTTTTTTTCAATTTGTGACGTCGTTTGTTTGGTTTCTTAACCTTGAGATCAAATCTATGCAGTCCTTGAGATCAAATCTATCCATTCCAAACCATACCATACCAAGAGCAATTTAACAGTATGCAGATACATTTCAACCATGCACAAAGCTTAAACCGTGTCTTGTGTATTCAATGTAATTTTCCGCCGTAAGAAAGTATATGCTGGCTGAATAACGTATAATGTATCTGAAATCTAGATCACATTAAATTGTTTCGATTTCGTGAATAATTTATGCTGGATTTATTTCAATTATAATATGAGCTTACATCATTAAATAATGTACTTATCTGTTCTATTTTTCTCGAGTGCACAGTGTTATTAAAACGTATCGACACTAAGGTGGCCTCATTCTTAAAACTCAGATCATCTGTATTGATTACATGAATAAATATGATATACAGTGGGGACATCTTTACCCATCGTGAGCCTTAATTTATAATCAGACAATGAGACAATGACATAGACGGTGACAAGGGGTTATCGTTAATTTATTTACTGACAAGCCTTGCTTGGATCAGAAAATCGATTCGATTGAAACAGAAATACCGATCTATAGTAGAGTGTGCATATGCTACAGCTACGGCAAATAAAGCTCATGCGAATGATGTTAATCGGGAAATTTCTCATTTAGATGACACATTTATTGGTCAGCTTTTTGATGACGTTCCATTGGCCCCTGATATGGATCAGTCAATAGGTATTGATCACAGTTATCGTCTTTTTACCACTCGTTATCTTATTGTAATCAGGGAAACAAACAACAATCCAGTGTGACAAACGACAATCGCTCACTGTCAAAAAGGAACAAGATCCAGAGATAGCCTTCTTGTTTGAGAGGGCTATTAGCGAAACTAAAGCCACAAACGGACCTACTTGTTATTTTATTAAACATTGGGCTCTTATCAGAAAATGAAGGCCCCCTGACATACTTCCTGCTGATGCGTGTGTGATACTTATTAAATATTTGTTGTATAGCTAGGAAATTCTGAGTCTAGTCTATGAAACTCCTTTTTCTGGTCAATTAATGGACAATAAAACTGATCACAAAATCTTTAAAAAAAAATTTATTGACCAAAAAGTAAAAATGATGTTTCTAAGTACTTTTGATCTTGTTTCGCTTTTCAAATGGTAGTAAAACCCAATTAGAAGATATATACGGCTCATCTGTAACCTATTGCATTTGACAAACCATTGAGCAGCTTAATGATTGACTGTCTTGGTTCAAGTCTTAATTGCAGATGGACATCATCAATATAAACTGATGCCGTTTTCAGATGAAAGGTTCGACTTGTACTTTTCAACTTTTAGTGAATATGATTACATCTGGTAAAGATAAAATTGTGACGCTTACATCGATTGCGTCGTCATATATTACGACACTTGGAGACGATTCGGAAGATCTTTGATAGACTCAGTGATGCAAATTTGACAATTAATTTAATCAAAAGTGAGTTTTGACATGCTTACGTTACATTGCTATGACATATCATGGGACACGGACAGGTCAAACCTATAGCATTTAAGGTGAAATATGTCTCTTAATTCCCTGTGAATATCAGTAAAAAGGAGCTGATGCGATGGCTGGATATTATCGAAAACTTTGCTACAATTTTTCCATAATTGCTTTAGTTTTCTTCCCATCTATAGCTTTTATATCTTCAACTGATAAGACAGTCAGTACTCTTATTAAAAAACGAATCCAATAAAAACCTTCACGTCATTTGAATGTTTTGACAAATATTACTTTACTCAGAGTTATAAGTATAATCATTTTACTTATAATTATTAAAAAAAACCCAACAAAACAACAAACAACTGCAGTACGTATATAGAGATAAAAATTAGGAAAATAAAGCATTACAATGTTGGATCAAATGAGACATGAATTATCTCATATAAATGCCAACCTAGCTGCCAGCCTTAGGAAGGATTTAGATGGAGATTAACAAATAAAAGAAAATATAAAAGTAGACACAGCATGAAATAATACAATTTTACTACTATATCGGGTTTTGTTGTTGTTATTGTTGTTGTTGATGATGATAGTTTGCTATATTGTGAAAAGCAAGAAGAAAAAATACATTGTAAATATAAAAATAATGCGAAATGAAAACATAAATATTCAATGTTGTCGTCAGTATGAATCAAATTATATGTTCACTTCCCATACAGGTAATTAGTAGTAGACGTTCTGTCAATTTTACTTAGATTATTTTCTAATTGCAGTTGATACTATGTAAGATCGTTATATTTTTCAGTTTCATTAAGGCAAATCAGTAAACAATTAAAGGGTATTTTTCTTAAATGCTAAATGTATGTTTAAATATAATGAAATGGCCTACATCAATAACAAGCTCCCAATAGATTTGCAACATGAATAACTGGGCAATGATAATATTTTTAACTTTAATCAGCAATGTAATAATGAACAACAAATATGAACAACAACAACACAATAATAATAATAATAATAATAATAATAATAATAATAATAATAATAATAATAATAATAATAATAATAAGGAATAATGGTCATACGTACCGGACTCAACATTGCTTAGATGCGCTTTATAGGTATGGCCTTTGGTTTCCAGAACAATTGTTGCATGGTAGAGGGCAGAGATATTTTGATATGCCGTTAGCTGGTTAAAATGACAACTATAAGACCATTTACTTGTGACGATCTATTTCGTTTCAACAATGTGTAAGATTCTACTTTAAATTTAAGTCGGAAAAAAAATCACGAAATGTTTTATATTTCATATAAAGGGACTGGGGTGTGGTGGTCAGGTAGTCCTACAATGTATTATCGCAGTACATAATGTAATCAGTACACAATAAAACCGATTTGTTTTTGCAGCATTATTATAAATTGTGAAGTTTCTATGATTTTCCCTTTTATCTATTATTATAAAAGATATAGGTAAATCAATTCGCGTTAATGTAAATAAAACAGCATATGGCGAATGACCCAGATTACCGTACCATGGTGGAACTTCTATATTATCGCGGTATTTACCTGAATAAAGTATGGTAGCAGGCAGATTTGTAGTCCTACAATGTAAGACATAGATCATGTTATTTTGTTTTCGTGCTATGTCTTACGACCCTAATAATGGCCTTACATAGCCCAGTTCATTGATATCGGAAAGAGTAGTCAAAATTTCAGGAATATCACACACTTGGCAGCCTATATAGATACTCATCCACTAATTATAGTGTAATTAATATACTTACTGTGCTGTCTTTAACCTGGTAGAATCAAAATATGACCTTTGCAAATTGATGCATTTTCATGTTCCGTTGACATTTATTTGAATTTGTTGCAATGCGACCGTAGTTGAGGTGCTGAAGTATGTTCCAGTAGGTTCATGCGCGAGATTTGTTTCTTGAATGAAACAAAACATTGCTTACAGTTCCATTAGGCATAATATATCTTTTTTTCATTAAGGAACGATATTTCAACCTAACCCAATATCTGCATTCTTGGTTTTCATTGCTTTCCAGCCAACTGAAATGAAGGCCAACAAAACTTGAAAATAGGTACATTTCTTTAGTGAGAATTTTAATTTAATGGAGAAAAAATATAAGGGTAAGTAAAGTCTGGCAAAAACACTGTAACTTTATAAAAAGGTGTCGTTATTGATTGCCAGTTGTGTGTGATACTCATGATAATTAGACTTAGGTTAGAAACCTTCAAAAACAAAGTTCACAGCACCATTAGGCAGGCAGTAAGACCCAACACCCAACCAGAAGAAAATATCTGGGTGATGGGGCTTACATAGTAGGACTAGCACATATTATAATGATCACAAATTTCAACTTGGTGATAAGATGTAACATACTAGCTTGCATTAGCTGAATATTTTCACCAAAATAAAGGATTCAATGACTAAATTGAATACATTAATGTAAGTAAATTTGAAATCTTTGATAACAACAGTAAAAAAAATATATGTATCACAATTGCCTGAATTAAGTGTAATGTGGGCAGAAAAATCTCTCTCTCTCTCTTTCTCTCTCTCTCTCTCTCTCTCTCTCTCTCTCTCTCTCTCTCTCTCTCTCTCTCTCTCTCTATATATATATATATACATATATATATATATATACACACACACACACACACACAAATAGATCGATTATTAATATTATTATTGAAATATTACTAATTTTAAAAGTAGTTTAACTATTATTGGTTTCCTATTTATGTTGGATAAGCGTTTTGTCAATTTGGGTACATAATGGTTACCCTGAAATCAAATTGCAGCCTTGACCATGTGATAATGTGTATGTCACTTTTAGGATATGACCTATAATCATCAAACATCAGGCAATACACTGAATATATTTCATAATCATATCCAATGCAGGTATAGCAAATTTGACTGGAGTTTTGTTTACAGTAATCAACATAATTACATGCAATTTACAAAAAAGTGATGTTCATTCTTTTGAATTTAAAAATTATAAAAATGTTGACATTTTAGAGAAAATTGCATTGTAATATATTTGTTTCCTTACTGGTTTCAATTTTAAACAATTTCTGTCAAAATTAATCGAAAAATTCCATTTACCATGATAATATAGAGCTTGTGATAATATGGCGTTGGACTATAGGACACCTCGTTTGTTCTACCACAGGAATCTGCAGTTTTATCAATAAAGCACAAAAATTTTTTTGACAACATGAAATCACCTTAACAAAAGAAATGCGAACGTGACTACAAACCTCCACTTGATTTGACTACATATATACATTCAAAACAACAGTAACATACCAACGCATCAATCTCAGACGACTATTGCATGAATCCAATCCGGCGAATTAACCATTACGGTTACAAACCCTGAAAAGAGTGATCATTACAGGAAGTAGCCCATTCTGCCATTCCCTAAATAACGTCATGAAACTAATTTTACAAGATAAAATGTTTAACTTGTTTTTTGATTTAGATTGCATCCTTTAATAATAAATTTTGTATCAATTTCCAGAACAGAAATATGTAGTTAAAGTTCTGATAGTACAGATAACAGTTGCAGACATCATCACATTCAAATATTAGAGCCTAGTATTAATAGAGAAATGATTGTGCACTGTGTTTGGAATGATTTTTAGACCCTAACACATATTTACTGCATGTGACTGTAATGGTGAAAATAAAAGTTAATTCACTTGATTGGATTCATGTGATAGTTGTCCGATTGTGATTTATTGGTATGTTACTGTTTTTTGAATGAATGTAGAAAAATATCTGGGTGATGGGGCTTATGTTATAGGACTAATGGGTGGTTTAGTCATTCAGCACCGACTAATCCAGTAATGGGTGTATTTTATGGTGCATAAAAACACCAAAATGCACTGAAGTGCCAGACCCTACAATACTCCAGAACCCAATATAAATACCGAAATGTGCTTCAATTATATTGTATATACCATAGTGTAAATTGGTTGTGTATGTATAATTTATATCTGTTAAATTTAATATTAGTTATATAATAAATTAATATGTACTTTATTTTCTGCAAGTGATGCAACATCAAATTAAAAAGAAGCTAGAAACTGTGAATTTGGCGACATTTTGGAAAGTAAACAGAAATTGTATTAACAGCGTGTATTGTTATTTATACATGAGTTTAATCCTTCAGATATTAATAATAAACATATTAATATTGATTTATTAAATTGATTATTGTGATTTATAATAAATATATTTTTCCTAATATCTTAAGTTCCAGGATGTGCAAGATTTCCACAAACCAGACAGCGAAACAGCTATATAGTTTTAGTGTAACTATCATGAATTATGAGCAATAATGGTCTAAATCCAAAGAAACATGAGATAATGGCGTGTCAAATCATTTCCGTCTTTCATTGGCCATTTTTTTATAACTATTTTGCTATTTAAAGAAGAGTATGTGATGCTGGATAGTGGCGGAAATAGGTTTAATACACATAGACAATTTTTGGAAAATATGCAAAATTTTATTTTTTTTAATGTAACACAGAAATGTTTAAAAAATTATTAAAGTCATGAGTTGAAACACTGTTTCAACATTCTTTTCTAACCAGATCTTTCTGTCTCATGATCTACACAAGGACAACAAAGTGAATATCTATTTATGCATGTTTGTATAGTTGGTGTTTGTTTGCAGTTGTTAGTCTAGAATTGCATAATACATTGTACTGTTAACTTTATTTGACAGCCATGATGTGAAATATTGTTGTAGTTTAAGGCATATGTGCAGAATTTGTTATATGAATTTAATATTCATGTATTATCATTAATTGTTGTTATTATTAGCACAATTTAGAGTAGTTACATATTCCATATTGATTTCTGTTACTGGTTTATGCTATAAATGTAGTAGCTAATATTACATAATACACATCAGGTTGGCTAATGTATGCTTTCAAGCTAAACTATTGGAGGAAGTTTGGGATATTGGATAGTTGCAGAAATGTGCTTAATACACAAAAACAACTTTTGGGATCATATTTCAAACTATTTATTTCATAGGTATATTATTATTCAAACAAGATGTGCTCAGACAACAAGATTAAATATTAATAACAGAAATAAACACATCTTAAGTTTTATCAATGAAACTGATATGTCTGTGTCCTTATCATACCAACGAATGAACAAAGCATGAATGTATGTGTATGTATGTATGTGTGTATATATATATATATATATATATATATATATATATATATATATATATATATATATATATATATATATATAGGTCTCACTTAGATTTTAAAACTAGAGTCCAGCTAATTTGGTGAAAATAGTAGGAGTCCCACCAGCAAAAGATGCAGTCCTCACTAAGCCAGGCATCACATACATTCTTACACTTGGCAACTGTTGCATCCAAACTATCAGTTCTAGCAACCTTAGCATAGTTCTGAATCTCATTGAACTCTGGATCATTTTTCTGTTTAACCCCAAAATACTTGTCTAAATTTGCAAAACGGCATTTTGTCTAAGTCTCTTGATTTCGAGTTCACAGGCAATATTTATATGGCAACAACCAGAAATGAAATTATTAATAGTGATTGAGCTGGGCTTCACCAATGTTGCAGATTGCAATTTTGGTTTACATATTGTCGACAAAATATGCCATTTTTAGTGACAGCATTTTTGGCTGATAAAAGGTATATACAGTCTTGATTTTGGAGTGGATAAATTCAAAGGCAGTAAGCCACAAACTTGGATATAAAAATGCACTAGAAATAATGGTTACATAATCCTTACTTCATATTGACAAACCACTCTAACAGTGCAGTGTTATATCAAAAAATCCGATTATACTCATATCTTGCCTTGATACTGTATCATTATATGCTGTTATATAATCAAAATAGCCATGCAACTTACTAGCTACAATTGACCACTTTTTATGGCTGAAACATAAAATGACTACAGTAGACCACACAACATCAATTTAAAGAAAACAAATAAGAAAAAAATAGATTTGCAGCAACTTCAATAAAAACTGGTTACCTCTGAAACACAGATATATAATAAGGAAATTTAAAAAATTGTCTCGATGTTCTACAATTATTTTAATGTTACTGCAGCAATAACAAACCATCTTTCTGCCTGCTTTGCTGTCCAGCTGCACAAAAAATTGGTAGAATGACACAGCACTAGCTTCTGATTTATTGTTCAAGCACTTAATTAAATTGTTTGATACCAGTATGATAATAGCAAGATATGAATAAAGGTTTTCAGAATGAATTTTTTAGTAATAAAAAATAAAGAAATAAAAATGAGGAAACTAAGGGTATATGAAAACTTTTTAAGGACCTCTCTACAAATTCTAGTATTTCATTAAATTGTTGATAATAAATAAACTTTTGTAAACCATATATATATATATATATATATATATATATATATATATATATATATATATATATATATATATATTCAGTGTGTTTAAAAATTTCTTTAGTTTGCATACAGGATGTAAGATATTGGCCATCATCTTGTCCTGCTGACTGAATGTTTACTTCAGAATATAGGATCAACCTACACACATCATGTTGATCCCATTGCACAGATTAAATTCTTCTCTGGCTGCCAGCAATTACAGATGAGGCACAGCTCATCTTCTGATGAATGTTCATTGTCATCATTTTTGTTTCATTCTGTTTCTTTTTTTTTGAGGTTGTTTTTCGTTTTCACTGCTTTCATTTTCTCATTTTTTTTTTTTGCTGTTTCTTCATTTTTCTCTTCTGTTTTTCTTCCATTTCTCTCTTCTGTTTTACTTCCATTTCTCATACAGTCTTCATTGCTTTTATGTTTCTGTGTAGGATATGATAAATTCTCTTTGCTGTTCTCATACCAAAGACTTAAAATAATGGTACTAACAGCTGCCTCACTTGGCACTCAGCATTAGGAGTTGAGGAGGTTAGTGTTAGGATTGATCAGCCTGGTGTCATGATAATGTTACTGGGTGGGACATTATGCCGCATGTCTGCGGCATACTGCCTCTTTGCTAGACATCACTATAAATTGTCACACTGCAGATATCGTTGTTGTTGTTGTGGGGCTTAACACCATTTTTCAGCACATGATAGGCTATAGATGGTGGCCAGTATTAATGGTGGAGGAAGAAACTAGAAAATCCGTGGAAGAACTACTGACCCACAAGAAGCTACTGGCAAACTTTCTCACATCTTAGACTCGAATCCACGCAGACAGAGGTGAGATGGCAGTGATCCATAATATAGAGCACTTTAGACCACTCAGTCACTCGGGGCCCCATGCAAACATCATAGTGATATGACTAAAAAATTGTTAGAGCTATTTTAAAAATCAAAATCACACACACACATGCAGAGCTATTACCTTTTTTGGTTTACTTTCTTTAATGTAACTTTCTTTGGCCTTTAATTATTATGTGAAAGTTCCTTCAATTATTTCTGTCCTAAAGTATAACACAATAGTTTTTTTTCTGTTTTATTTTATATTACTTTTAACATAAACCAGGTTTTATTTTACTTTTGATCTTTCAATGGTGTCATGTTTTAATTGATTATATTGGTTTCCTTAATGCAACTTTGTGAGCTTTTTTTTTTAAACACAAGTTTCTTTAGCTATTGCTACCCCAAAGTGTAGCACACATATTTTGTTTGGTGTGTTTGTGCAATGTATATTGTGACATCTGTTCTTTTGAACATTTTTCTAATTGTTGCAACCAAGATATCAGTTGATTATTTCCCTCTTGTTTGTGATTTTGTTGGATCCAGTTTTCTGTCAAATAACATTCAAACCTTTCAGCGTAGCCAAACAATTTTTTCTCAATGGAAATTTTTTTATTCTTTAATGCTCATGTTGAAAAAGGGAATAAATGATAACAATGTAAGGTTAGTTTCCTTTTTTTTCTGTCAAATAAGCATTTTGTTTATCTATTTTATTGCTGTGTGCAGTGGGGGGGAGTACAAATGCAATACAAATTTATCTTGTTTCTTAAGTTTTTGGACATGTGACCTTGGTGGAAAAAAAAGTTTCACAAGTTCTGGGACAAGAATTTTTTTTATCATGTCCCAATATGTACAATAATTATGGTAGTTGGGATATTTCACTAAGACACAAATGAATTATAAGACTATCACTGATTCAGAAACTGATCTCATGTGGCCTTCACTAATTCAGAAACTAATCATGTATGGCTATTGTTAATTTAGAAACTACTTATATATTGTTTTTGCTAATTATGAAACTAATCATATTTAGCCTTCACTAATTTACAAACAAGTCATATAAGGCTTTCACTAATTTAGAAAATAATCACATATGGCTTTCCCTAATTCAGAAAATATTCTTGAATGGCCTTAGCTAACTCGGAAACTAATTAAAAATGGTTATCACTAATTCAGAAACTAATCATATATGGCTTTCACTAATTTATAAAGTATTCTTACATGGCCTTCACTAATTTTAGAAACTTAAGTATATATTGTCTTCATTAATTCATTTACTAAATATATAGAGACTTAACTAATTCAGAAATTAATCATATATGGCCTTCACTAGTTCAGAAATTAAGTGTGTTATGGTTTTTGCTAATTCAGAAACTAATCATATATGGCTTTCACTAATTCAGAAACAAAGTCTGTATGGCCTACACTGTTTCGGCATCTAATTATATATGAACTTCACTAATTCAGAAAATGAGTGTATATGGCATTCACTGATTTAGAAACTTAGTGTATAGTCTTCATTAATCAGAAACTAAGACTAGAAAGCCTTCATTAATTAAGAAATTAAGTGTATATGGCCTTCACTCATTCAGAAACAAAATGTATATGGCCATTACTATAGCCTTTACTAATTCAGAAACTACAAAGATCTGTGGTCTTCATTAATACAGAAACTATTTGTATATTGAAGAATGGTCAAAAGATCATTTTATTAATGTATTGAAGGCTATGAAATTGGGTACTGGCAGAGCAGCAGAAAAGCAAGTGGTTTCCATCTCTCCAGTCTTAGATTATATCCTCAGTTCTGGCATGTGAAAGGACTTGATCATCTATCCAAGACTTGTGATTTATTTTAGGTTCTTTTGCCCTTGACCTACTAGTTAACTTTACAGTAACATCAGATCCATTGAGAGTATGTTGTATATGCCATTAATGATGTTATGTAGCATTTTTCGCCTCAGATTTATTATAGAAACTAGGTAATATTATCATAAAGGATAATGAGTATTTTGACAGTACAACTTGCAAGGTCGGTACATATATGACAGCATTGTTGATTAACCTTTTGGAATTCTAGATCTAACTCCTGCCAGGTTAGACAATTTTTAGCTCTACTTAGAAGGGAGTAGTCACATCACTTTAAATTGAGTTCTATGACTTCTTTATTTAAAAAATGTTAGAATTATCCTTATATATATATATATATATATATATATATATATATATATATATTAGGGTGACATTTTTAATCCAATAAGTACACCTTTTTTGGTTTGAAGTTCAGCAGAACAGTAGTGCATAAAAGTCCAAGTCTTTCATCCACAAATGAGCCATGTTTCGGTGCAAAACAGTAAAGAATTACATATGGCACAATCAAGAATTCTGTGAGCCAAAGGTTTTCATTTGTGTAGCAGTGAAGCAAAAAGAGAAGTACAAATACAGAGTTTAAATGTATCTTGCAGTTTCCCATAAACTATATTTGTAAATTATATATTTACATTTAAGGAGAGAATAATACTGCACCATATTCTGCAGGATTCATTATTGATGCTTGCTATTGACAATTGACACCTAAATTTTTTTCATGGTTTTATTTAAGTTGCTTATCCCATAAACAATGGTTTTTATAGCTGGCATTACTATGATACAATGAACCCTGATGCAGGTTGTATTTGTTAAGTGATCATGTTTAGTTCAAGATAACATACCAGAAACCCTTTAGCCTGTACACATGTTTGTAACAGAAGTTTATTAAAATCTAGATAGTTTGTCCCAATGTATTTTAATGTAAGTTTGTAAAATGTGTTGTTTTTTTTTTTTTTACAGGAATTTGGATCCATTAACAGAGACTGTATCCTTAATATTCTGATTCACTATATTGTAAAAAGAAATTGAACTTGCTGAATGAATAATGGCAGTTCTTAATTTAAATAATGTTTGTTAATGTGTTAAAGTCTCAGCAGATAAAGTAGAGCTTGTGTAAAATTTTGTGGTAGAGAGAGAGAGAGAGAGAGAGAGAGAGAGAGAGAGAGAGAGAGACCCATACCCACTATTTCTCCATCTCCATGTGTCTTGATGGAGTTTGTACAGAGGTTTATCATTGGAACCCCATCCGTCGCTGTGTTAGCGGGAAGATTAAGGTAAAAGACCACCATCTCTCGGATGATCACTGCAGAGTGGACATGTGGACTTGGTCTCTATGAAGTGGACATGGTTTGCTGTGTATGACCCCTGCAAGCATGCTCTTATGCTCTTTAGAGGTTTTTGAGAGATAGAGAGGGAGGGGGCATAGATGTATCTACATATTCACACACATGTTCTAGTAAAAATAAAGACTTATGTATCCAAGTAAATATGAAGACTTATGTATTAGATATAATACTAGATTTAAATTTAGATAATATTAATGAAGTTACAATGCCTCGAAAACTGAATTGTGATGGTGATTTGTAAGTATTTTATTGCTCAGTCATGGAGTGTTATGTGGAGCTAAAGTTAAGGGGACTAAGTTCCCCACCATGATGGTGTTTCGAAAATATATGCGAGCTGTACTGCAGTATTATCTCGTTTCAAAGAAATATGCACAAACTTATGCAGTGACATGACAAGACCTTTTTGAACTACCTTAAACAATGTAAATATATCATACTGTTTAAAGATAAAAATTAATCCTCTGTGGTTGGATAATTAAATTCTAGAGATGAGCAGCTTCTGTTTAGAAACACAAACAACAAGCAAAACTGAATCTACACTTAAATGTGTATGTATATTCAGCCTCATGATGGATTCATTACTGTTTCATTACTGTTTATTTTTTTTCTTCTGTTTGTTTTTTAAACAGAAGCGACTTTCATTGAGATTGTAATTTTCCATACTTTGGAGAATTATGTTTTGTGTTTAAACCATAGGATAAATTTGCACTTGTTCAAGAGAAGCTCAACAAGGTTTACCTCTCATCAAGTTGGTGAGTAAATTTGTTCAGATTTCTTCGAACAAAGTAAAAGTATTAACTTATTGCAAAATAAGCTGCTTAAGATTTTCTAAAGATACTGAATATGCAAGACTTTTGAAATAATTTTTGTTTTGTCCATATATATAATCAAATACAGATCACTGTTGAAATGGTAACTGATTGTAAATCACTAATGATGTCTTAGTCTTTCCATGGGTAGTCTTCATCCATTGGCTTCTTTAAGTCAGATAGTAAAATTGACTAGCTCCACCATAGTGTGTGCTGGCTGAGGTGTAATGGTGATTTGTAAGTATTTATCATTATGAAATGAAGTGTTATCATGGAGCCAAAGTTGAGGGGACTGGGACATGTGGGGTTCCAAAAATATGTGTGAGCTGTACTGACAGCATATAGAATTTTCATTTCTGAATCCAGTTTTTTAGGAGTCTTGTTTCTGTCATTACCCAGCCAATACAAGAGATTTAAAAAATGTAATCTGTACAAGGAGGAAGACATTTTATGAAATAGTTTGTATTAAAATCTGACTTGTGGTGGGCAGTTATGTACATGGCAGATTAGAGCTTGTTCCAAACATAAAATTCCAACCGGTAAGTTTAAAATATAAGGTAAAGTAAAATATATATTAAGTAAATCGCATTATACTTAGCTTGTAAAATATAAAACTTTTGTTTTTTTTATCTTTGCACCTTGAAACCATATGCAATTAATAAAAGTTATCAAAATAGATATATGTAAATAATACATGTAGATAGTTGAGAAATGGTAATAGAAAGCAAGTATAGTTTGATAAGCAAGGACAGACATACATATATATGTGTATATATATATATATATATATACACACACACACACATACACACAAAGGTTGGTCTCACTAGGATTTTAAAACTAGAGTCCATGACTCCTAATTTGGTAAAGATAGGAGTCCCATCAGCAAAAGTTGCAGTCCCCATTAAGCCAGAAATCACATACTATTGGCTATGATCACATCAGAACTCTCAGTTATAGCAACTTTAGCACAGTTCTGAATCTCATTGAAATCTTTATCATTTTTCTGTTTAACAACTAAACACTTGTCTAAATATGGTCTAGGTAATGTATGCTGTAATAAAATTAAAATGGCCATACCACTGACTATAGCTCCAATTGACCAACTCAGAGGGCAGGAATGTGAAATGACTACAGTGGACCAGACAATGGCAATTAAAAAAGAAACACCAGAAAAATAGTTTTGCTGCACTTCAGTGAACATTGATTACCTCTGAAACAATACTATATACAGGATTTTTTTAAAAAAAAATTTCTCACTGTTCAACAATTATTTGATGTTGCCTCAGCGATAACAAAAGGGTATTTGTTGTTCAAAGAGAGCCTTTAGCTGCATTTCAATGGACATGTGCATCTTTATCAAAGCCAGCCAGCAACATTTGATCATAGACAACAGAAACAAACTAAAATAAAAGTATTGATTCAATTTTCATGGTGATTAGAACATATTTATTCTGCCACAAAACTTAATTCTATGCAAAAGAAACGTGCGGAGGACTCTTATGTCTGCAATTTTATGTGTCCCAAATCAAACATTTGCGTCCAAATATGCATAATTAAGCGTTTCTGAGATCCCTGATATATATATATATATATATATATATATATATATATATATATATATATATATATATATATATATATATATAAAACACACACACAAACACACACAGAGGTAAATGGATAGCTAGCTAAAGGTTTTCAAAATAGCTACATCTTTAAGAAAGAAAAAGAGAAATGTTTTTGTTAACAATTGAATGTGACTTCATTATAATTGTCAGTCCCAATAGGAAATGTATTTGCTATATCATTTTTTTGTTCTGAGATATTTTCATAATAACTGCATATAATTTGCAGCAGAATATCAAGTCATTTTCTTAGATATACTCTAGCCAGGGATACTCATTAATGCATGGTGATTGGAATTATTTTTGCATGTTTCATAACATCAACATGGTTATTTTTCCTTAAAGTAGGTTCATCAAATTCGTTTGTAGAAACTGTGAAGTGTCCTTATATTGCCTAAATAACATAGCATACTCATTTTTTCATCTACATCAGTAAATAAAAATAGCTAAATTGTTTGTACTTCACATTTACTGGTATCATCTAGTCACCTTGAAATCAGCAACATGCATCAAAACCTTTGAGAAGCAGACTTTTGAGATTGAATAGGGAACAAGTATTTTTTATCCATTTAGTTTTTGCCAAGCTGTAAGTATGTATTGTTCTCCTGCTTTCATCAGAAATAATACTTATGGATGCTAAATTTTCATTACATCAGTCATGTTTTTAACAAAATCCTTTTGGTTAGTCAATAGGGACAAGTACTTTTTGTTTCAAAGACTAGTTAAAAAAAAAGTCACAAGTTAAATTTGTAGCAGTTATCACCCATTCACATTGAAATCAATGACATGCATCAACACAATCTTTGATAAGCCATTTTGTTTCAAGTCATGCAAGATTACAAACTGCCACATCTTATTTAGGGCTCAAAAAATCTGTGAAATAGATGCTTACAAATAATATAACTAAAATCTAACTATTAAGTTACCCAGTAAAATATCTGTATTTGTCAAAACTTTCTTGAAATAATAAAAATTTACATGATCACATTTGTTTGAAAAATTGGGAGACTTGACAACAAAATTGAAATGAGATGCTGGCATTATATATATTCCTGAAGTAACAGTTTTATAAATGAAAGAAGTTGTTGCCAGTTATGCAGTAAAAGAATGTGTTACATAAAAGACATTAAATAAATGTGGAGTGGTCACAGTGTATAAGATATGCTGAACATAGAAAATTTACAAACTGACCATGATCTCTCTCTCTCTCTCTCTCTCTCTCTCTCTCTCTCTCTCTCTCTCTCTCTCTCTCTCTCTCTCTCTCTCTCTCTCTCTCTCTCTCTCTCTCTCTCTCTCTCTCTCTCTCTCTCTCTCTCTCTCTCTCTCTCTCTCTCTCTCTCTCTCTCTCTCTCTCTCTCTCTCTCTCTCTCTCTCTCTCTCTCTCTCTCTCTCTCTCTCTCTCTCTCTCTCTCTCTCTCTCTCTCTCTCTCTCTCTCTCTCTCTCTCTCTCTCTCTCTCTCTCTCTCTCTCTCTCTCTCTCTCTCTCTCTCTCTCTCTCTCTCTCTCTCTCTCTCTCTCTCTCTCTCTCTCTCTCTAACTTGCTTGAGAGCCAAATTTGAACTTGTTCTGGCAAATGGATTTGTGAAGCCTTAGATGTGCTGCATTGCATAGGTGGACTTTTGTAGGGTAAAATAATTTACAAAATAATTTATTTCAAAAGACTTGGTCCTATCAAATCTACTGTTTTACATCACTGGTGCCGAAATAAATGAGAAGAGTAAAAATGTAATTTTTTTTAACCATATGATAAAATAAAGTCATAATAATATAGAAGAAAATATCTATTATATATTTATAAAATAACAGGCATAACATTATTGTCAGAGTAATGATAATTGTTCTGATGAGAAGAAGAATTATTTTCTGTAGAGTATTTGATTTATTGTGATTCTTTTCTTCCTGTTATCAGTTTTTAAATCTCACCACCTTTATGTAAGGTGCCAATGTATTTCTTAAGTATGCTTAGTAAAATAATAAAATAAAATAGAGATAAACAGTCATACATACAATTATAGTGTTATAAAAGATATACAATTTCACAATTGAAAAGAAAATTATACAATTTTATATAATACATTGGTATTAAGGCCATTAGGATACAAAGTATCTAATTTATGTATCCAATAAGTCTCTTTTATAAGTCTGTTCATGTCTCCATGCACAATATCTATTGGCATGAAAGAAAAATCGAGTAGACAGTGATTATGGGTGTTAAAATGTGTAGAAATATTAGATGAAAACTGAGGATCTTTATAATTTTTAATATGAAAGCGATGACTATTCAACATTATAACATTATTGTCAGATTTGTGAAGCCTTAGATGTGCTGCATTGCATAATCCCAATTTAATCCCAATTCTTTAAGTATGCTTAAACATCAAGAATTTGCAAGTAGGCCCACTAGCTGGATTTAGCATGTGACCTGGTTTTATCAATTAATTTACATCATAGGGTTTGGCTTTAAAAAATCACTTATCCATTCAATTAATTTACATCATAGGGTTTGGCTTTAAGAAATCACTTATCCATTCAAATAATTTACATCCTAGGGTTTGGCTTTGAAAAATCACTTATCCATTCAATTAATTTACATCCTAGGGTTTTATTCATAATTAGTGTCTCAAATGGATGAAATCTTTAGACAGTTGAACAGTTCTAGTACAATAGATACCACCTGCTTTTCCATAATTTTGCATCATTTTTCACAAGGGAATTTTTCAATGCAGGGTGATATTTTATAGATGTTTATATGTTCACAGATGCCTCTGAAAGTGTTCCAGGCTTGATACTTACAATCACTTAATTATGGTCAAGCCAGATTCTTCACTCATGTTGTTACTGTGTATCTCAGAGTAGATTAGTTTTGTAACTGAGTTACCTTCTCTAAATAATGTCTTTATTATTATTATTATTATTATTATTATTATTATTATTATTATTATTATTATTATTATTATTATTATTATTATTATGCCCCAAAAAAAGTTGACCTTTCCTGGTCAAACCTGTTCTAATTGTCACCTGGGCACAAGGACCATCCTAATTCCCCCCCCCCCAAGCAAATTGCTTATATGACAGTAAATGCAATGTTTTTAATGGTCATTTGCTTTCTGCAGACAGTGGTCCTGTGTTCCTTGACCAAACAGTGGTATCACCTTGCCTTAAGCAGTCACTTAAGTTATTAGCAGTGTCTTTAAATTAAAACACTTTTTGTTTTAGGAAGAAGGCATTGTTTTGATAAGGGCTTATCAGGTGACTTGATCCTTAAGCATTTCATAGCTCCTTTGTATTTACCAGGCATAGTCAAATTTGGAGGTGTCAACATGTCAAATTCTAAAGCAAGGCACCATTTATCCTTACAGAAGAGGATTGAGGCTGTTCATTTGTTGGATAGTGGGAACAGTAGAATTTTTTTAGCAAACAGAAATAAAAGACATTTTGTGCCAGTGTGAAAGGTATAGATAGATATCTTCATTTATTTGACTTTGAATTAAAACTATCTCTGAAGAAAAAGTGTTCATCTTGGAGAAGACCTACAAGTTGCATATCTTTATATTAGGGTTTGGGGTCATTCAGTATTTAAAACATGGCTTCTTTTGATTTCCTGTTCATCACAGGCATCTCACATAAGTCAACTGTCATTTGATCTTGACCAGTTTGGCAACATATTAATAAAGATAGTGTTTATTATAGAGTAAACAAACTAAGGTATATGTTTTCATTTATTGGTTTAATTAAAATGAGCAGGATATATTAATCTTGTATGGAACATAAATTTGGGAGACAACAATATGTATTTGTAATTATGATTTTGTTGTACATTGTACATGAAACAATCTTGATAATTTAATAATGATAATGATAATAACAATATTTGTTGCATGGTATTTGTTCAAAAATCAATTTTTAGAGGTGAACCTGTATGCAAGAGACCTGTGTTCATTGGCTAGTTTTGCCTTTCCACATGAGTGACTGCTATTGAGTTTTAAATACTTGCATTTTTTCATTTTTTCACTATGACATATATCAAAACAAATTGTATATACCCATCACTAATTCAAAAATATAAGCATATATGCTTATTGTTCATATTTTACCATGGTTACTTGAATAATGATTTAATAGGGCATGTAGTCCAGAAGTAGGGATCATTTTTTTTTTATGTATAGAATGAGATGAAATTTGGTCATGGCCAGGGCAACAGTAAAGCAGTTGCCTTGTGCTTATTGTCTCAAATTTGATCCACAATTATGGCATGTGCAAAAGTAATTGTTCCTTCATTCAAGGTTTGTGATTTCTTCCAGGTTCTCTTTGTCCCTTGACCTGAAAGCCTACTTTACACCAACATCTGATCCATTGAGAATATGATGTACAAGTTATTAGAATTTTTCACAGAATGAATGTGAGATACATAAACTTTGGATTGCTAAATTCCACCCTTAACTCCTTTTTTTTAGTATGGACTGCCTTTCTATATGCAGTATTTGGCTCACTGGCCAGAATATTTCCAGATTGCGGAGTCACCTAGTGGGGAAATCATGGGATATAGTAAGTTTTTGAACTAGTTTCTTATCATGTATTTTGTTAAGACATATTTGAGTGTTTCTTTTTATATTGAGGCTGGAAAGGCTGGATTCATTACATGAATAAACTGCCCAGTTCATTCATGATAAGACAGCTGTTAATTGTAGGCTTGTTGATAAATGTTGAATCCCACAGGCAAGCCCAGCCTGTGGTGTTTTTCTTGTGTGTGTGTGATGAATGTTTGGTGCTTTTCCAAAATTTTATTTTTGAATAAATTGTGAACAAAATGAACATGAAATGAAATGGCGCCTGTGTGCATTGCAAACTTTCACACACGCAACCAGTTAGGACTGCTCATAGGGATCTCCAGTACATGTATCTAAACATATTGACCTGCTATGCTAAACTTACATTGAAAAATTCATCCTTTTAGTAGAGCAGTTGTGTTCCACCTGGGTGATGCAGGCAAAAGTAGAATTTTCTCATCTTACATATTTTCCTACTGTAATGCGATGAGGTGATGTATTTGACGAAGAAAGCAAATTATTTTGTAAATTATGTTTTGCCAGTAATTCTTACATGATATTATAGATAATACCTCCCACCCTTCCCAGTAATGCAAGCTTCCTTTAATGTGTTACTCAAGTAAAATAGTTTAAACTGAGTATAATGCTAACCGTCTGGCAAGTAGAAAGATGGATTAACCTGTAAGTGTTGCTTTCTTTTGTACAGTATGATATATTCACTCATTCTGGTAGGGTTGGATTTGAAGGTAGCAAAGAAAGTTATCCAAATGGAATATGGTCAGGAAAGTTTTATCAAAGAAATATAATATCTGAAAATATTTGCTTTTCACTAGAAGACTTTTAACAATCTCTAGTTATTTCTAAATGAAAATGGTGCCCATGTTACCCCCAGTATGAAAATAGTGCTACAATTACATCATTTTGAGTTGTACAGTAATACCTATTTGCCAAGATATTTTTTCAGTGGTTTGTATTGTAATACTGTTTCAATATACCGGTACATCATTAGTTTTCTTTGGTAAGAAATTGCAGAAATTCCCAAGGAATCTTGTTAAAAACATTTTAATACTAACTGTTTTTTCATTATTCAGACAAAATAGTTCCAAACATTATCTTTTTTCACAGAACGCTTGTTTAACTTAATGGTGAATATTACTATTATAATTATATTTATGATCCTTAGTTATATATTTGATATGTCATGAATGTCATTGCAGTAGCCAAACTGAATGAAACATATTCAGGCCAAATCCACTTTTGTAAAAATTTCAGGTTAACAAATGAAAACAAATACAAAATAACACAGGTCATATTTGACAATGTTTTTAGCTTTTACATACAAAAACAATAGAGTAAGCTAACCAAAATCTAATGACTTCATTGACAGACTAATTTAATCTCTACTGACTTAACATGGAATGGTGAGATGTTAACATTGTCCTAGAAATGTGACAGGTTGTAATGGTCCCAAGCCTTGTTCAGTGCCAGTTTGTGTGCATGGATATAGATTGATTCCTTGACCACCTCCACATCCTGCTCAAACCAGGCTTGTTTCTGATCTCTGATTTTTACTGAATTCCAAATTATAGTATGGCCAGGAGAAACAATATGGATATGTCCTGATAATTCAGACAAACTGAGCTTGGTTTTTGTTGTTCATTAAATCTCTCTTTCAGTGTCCTTAGCATGAAGACAAAAGCTTCAGGTTAGTTTTTTCTATCGTTTTTGTGTATATAGTTGAAAAGTTAAAAACATTGTCATTTATAAATGTTACGATACAGTTAGGCTTTCACCAAAAAAAACAGGTCATGTTTTTGTTATGTACTAGTGTAATATGTGAATGTTAAGTTTTGGAGTGGTTGAGAATCATCCTATGATTTTTATTATTAATTATGAATTATGCTAATGATGAATGGTCAGTGAACTATCAGATTGTAGTTCCAAAATCTTACAGACAGGAAATATTTAGTTTGGCCCATGAAACTCCTCAGGCTGGTCATTTAGGAATAAATAAACAAGATCTTAACTCACTTCTTTTGGCCAAAATGCAAAAGTGATGTTTGTAAATTTTGTAGATCTTGTCATACTTGTCAAATGGTAGGAAAAACCAATCAGAAGATACCTAGGGCACATCTACAACCAATTTCTGCATTTGACAAACCATTTTGCAGAATTATTGTAGATTGTGTTGGTCTCTTATCTAAGACCAAGTCAGGCAACCAATATTGTTTGATAATTAAGTGTGGGTCATTAAAATTCCCAGAGGCAATTCCTTTAAGGAATACTGTAGTGAAAGCTTTGATAAAGCTTTTTGCTCAATTTGGCCTAGCTTAATCTGTCCAATCAGGTCAAAGGTCAAATTTCATGTCTGGACTTTTCCAGCATGTTATGCTTGAATTTGGCACTCTGTAATTCAAGTCGCAAGTGAAACTATGGTTTCACAAAACTTTACTTGAGAGAATATTTTAGTTTTGTGATAGAGTTCATTCTCTCTTGCTCATTCTTCAAAATTTTCTTCAAGTTAGGTTTTACGGTCCTTACAAAGTAAAGAAGAAAATGAATGAGTTAAATTATAATGCTCAGGTCTAAATAAATTCATGGAGTACTAGTATATTGAAGGAGATAGGCCAGTAAATCATACAATTTGTTTAGTGGTAACTGTCCCACAAACTGAGGATTTATGTGAAGAAATCCAATTGGACACCGTTGAACTTGAAACAACAAATCTTCGAAATTTGGAAATTATTAAAGATCTAGACCAGAAATTTTATATTTGCAGCAAGGAGAAAGAAATGAACTTAAACAGCTATTATTCAAATATGAACACTTGTTTTTGGATATTCCTACAAGGACAAACAAAATTTTTTATGACGTTGACAATGTTGATTCAAAACCTGTAATGAACCCTCTCAAACAGGAATATTTAAAAATAGAAATTCAGTATTTGCTGGAGAATGATTTCATAAAGCCCAGTAAAAGTGATTGGAGTTCACCATGCATACTTGTTCCGAACATAGGAAGGTGAACAGTGTGATAAAAACATTCATTTCCATTACCAAGGATTGATGATTGCACTGATAAAATGGGAAATGCCAAGTACATCACCAAATTTGACCTTCTAAAAGGTTTTTGGCAAATTCCACTTAGGGAAAGAGTGAAACAAATTTTGACATTTGTGACTCCAGATGGACTCTACCAGTATAAAGTAATGCAATTTTGGATGAAAGGTTCTGAGTACGTTTCAACGCTTGATGAATATGATTACTCCCAGTCTAGATAATTTTGATGCTTATATTGATGACTTCATTACTACAACAACACCTGGAAAGGACATCTAGCCATGATTCAGAAATTCTTTGAAAGGCTCACTGATGCTAATTTGATAATCAATTTATCCAAAAGTGAGTTTTGCCCTGCTTGTGTGATTTTCTTAGGACATATTGTGGGACATGGTCATTTAAGACCTATTAACGTAAAGGTGAAGGCTATCTCTGATTTTCATGTGCCTGTCAGTAAAAAGCAATGTGAACCACTCCGGTGGCCTAGTGGTTAGAGCATACATCTTGGATGCGGAAAGTTGTGGATGTGATCCCCGGTCGAGTCATACCAAAGACTTACAAAAATGGTATTTGCAGCTGCCTCGCTTGACGTTCAGCAATAAGAGGTTAATGTTAGGACTGGTCAGCCTGGTGTCAGTATAATGGGACTGGGTGGGACATCATGCTACATGTCTGCGGCATGATACTCCAGTGCTAGACATTACTATTACTACCACACTGCAGACATTGTAGTGATATGACTAAAAAATTGTTCAAGCTACATTAAAAATCATAATCACATCACAATTAACGTGATTTTTGGGTATGGCCGGATACTATCAAAAGTTTTGTTCACATTTTTCCAATATTGCTGAACCATGGACAAATTTGTTAAGTAAGAGAAATAAGTTTCTCAGGACTGAAAAATGTCAGAAAGCTTTCAATAGGTTAAAAGCAATACTCAAAAGTGCACCTGTTCTAACAGCTCCAAATTTCAATCAGTCTTTTAAATTGTTTGTGGATACAAGTGATGTGGAATTAGAGCAGTATTAATTCAAGAAGACAGTAATTGCATTGATCACACAGTGTGCTTTTTATCCATGCAATTAAATTGGCACCAAAGAAATTATTCTACATTCGAGAGGGAATGTTTAGCTTTAATTTTGGCATTGCAACATTTTAAAGTTTACATTAGCTCGGCTTCTCCGGTTGTTGTGTATATTGATCACAACCCCCTTACTTTTATTAACAAGATGAAAAATAAAAATCAAAGATTATTAAGGTGGAGTTTGTTTCTGCAAGAGTATAATTTGAACATCAGGCACATCAAAGGACAAGACAATTTGATTGCAGATGTTCTTTCCCGTGTATAGAAATATTTCACATACACTTTATAAGAATATTCTTATGTGATATTCTTTACTGCATGTATAAATTACAGATGGAAGCACAAAGTTTGTTTATTTAAGTTGAAGATGTAATATGTGAGAATTAACATTGAGTCCATCTTACCCTGGTACACATATCAACAGGAAGTTTTACATGATTGGTCAGTATCATGGACATAGTTTCTTCGCATGATCACTGTTTATAAACAACCATTTTTATGATTGGTTTTTTAAGTGGAGTGACATTTTCCTATGTGTGAAAATTAGCATAGTAATAGACCACATGACTAATCTTACAAGATTTGAAGTAATGATCTTTTTAGGTTAAATACACATTCTTAATATTGTTTTGGGGAGAGTCATTCAAAACCTTGAAGGAATAAAGTGTATTTTTAAAAATTTGTTGCCAGAATATTTTATTCTTCGTTTGATTTTTAGAGTCAATAATTTGTTCTCCTGGACACTCAGCAAGTTGAATTTCTTATAAAAGAAATTTTAAAGATATTCATTGAAGTTTATTTTGGGATTATTCGGAACAAAGATCGTGATTCAAGTAAGGAATTGTTGATATTCATACATTGGACTATTTCTGACATCATCATGCTCCATATTCGTATGTCATCGGGACTTGAATCTGGATTCTTATAAGATTATTTAGTGATAGGACTTGAGTTTTTATTCTTCGAATCATATTTGGATTATATTCACAAACTGTTAAGTCCTATTTACCAATTTTTACATTGTTGTCTAGGGAAATAAATTGTTAAAATTTACAAAGCTTGTTGGCTTTCACTAGTTCTTTTTTTTATTTACTGAGTACGAACCCTTGTCATGTAACAGAGCACACATCAGAGCCAGAGCATATATCACAAGAAAAACAAAAATTGTATCATGTAATATTAACAAGTGCATCATCCAATGCTAGGGAATTGGTGGTGTAAATATTGCTGCACTTTATTAACATTGTTTCTGTTGATAAGGATTATGCTTTCATGACTGAACATTTGGTGTCCAACAACCAATCACCATGCAGATACATTATTTGAAAAATGTTACTTATGACATTGACTGTATACGTAGTTACTAGTAGCATAATCTTTTCTGAAAAATGAAGTTATATTTAAGCATGTGGCATCTTAATATTCAGACAAGTAATATTTGAAAAGGGGAGAAGGGAAGTGAAAAATAAATATACCAACACCCATAACATATTTGGTAGAGTCAAACTCTATTAAAAGGTCAACCAGTTCTTAAATTAGTTTTGCTGGGCCTGAAGATGCCAATCACCATGCAGATACATTATTTGAAAACTGTTACTTTACTTATGACATTGTCTATATACATAGTTACTAGTAGCATAATCTTTTATGAAAAACTTGAATGATCACTATGTGATCTGTATGTTAGTAGCTCTGCTGCCTCTAATACATGTACTATTTTGTACATTAGACTAACTGAGATAGTCTATTTCCAGAATGTAGTCTTGTTTATACCTTCAGATATTAATGTTGCCATATTTTGGAGTTTTTGGTATGAAAAATTAACTCTATTCTTAATTATCAAAGTTTGAATATGTTTTATACAGAAAATCTCTTTAATTTTATGAAATCCACTGTAAAGGGTACTATCCATCAAAACTTTAAAATTTACCTTGTTAATCAGTGAGGTTAATGCAGTACTAATGATGTCAAGAATTTGAACTAGATTGCAAAGGTTAAATTATATATAACATTTTGTTTAATACTTTTCAGTTATGGGAAAAGCTGAGGGTAGTGGAGATTTGTGGCATGGTCATGTGACAGCCCTTACAGTTGCTCCAGAGTTCAGGCGACTGGGACTAGCTGCCAAGCTTATGAACATTTTGGAAGAGATCTCAGAAAAGTGAGCAAGAAATGACTAAGCTGCATGCATTGATGTACTACTAACAATTTATAATTGATCAAGTTATATCATTACCATAACATTAATTTAACCTCATGGTTATTTGAAACTTAGTACATGAAATCCTAGAAATCATGGTACTAAAAAAGAACTTAATTTGTTTGAAATTTTTTCAGAAGTGTCTTTGAAAGATTGTTTGAACCTGGCATTTGTAGTCAACATGACATTCATTTGTTTAATGTCAATGGCCTGAATTCATAATATTTAAAACACTGTCAGTTTAATAGTCATGTGTCTAACTAGTGATTTTCAAAATAACTTATTTCTTTTATTTCAACAGACCTTGTCTGACTTTGAAAATAACCTATTCACATTATTTCAAACCTTTCAAAACCATTGTCATTGTGCCTCTTTATCATATTTTCTGCATTTCATCACATGACACATAGGTAATTTGCTATTTCTGACCAGAGATGTCTTACAGGAAGAAGTAGTGAAATTAAATTTAGTGCACTTCTTTAGTTTTTATTTTGTAATCTTTTGTTGTTTAAAATCAGTGTTGTTAGGGTTAGGGTTAGGGTTAGCATGAGAGATTTCATAGTTGAAGGGAAAATGTCAGATTGCAGCTCTCATTCAGGGATGAAATCAGTAAATGGATTCAGGCCCAGCAAAACTAATTTAAGAACTGATTGACCTTTTAATAGAGTTTGACTCTACCAAATATGTTAGGGGTGTTGGTATATTTATTTTTCACTTCCCTTCTCCCCTTTTCAAATATTACTTGTCTGAATATTAAGATGCCACATGCTTAACCATATCATTTTGTTTTTTTTTTTACACTTTACCCTTAGTAAAAGAAATTAAAAATATATGCATTTCAGTCAGATGATCATGGTTCTCATTTGATTTTAATAATTTCAAAATGTCATTTAAATATATCTTCATTTTCTGTTGTAACATGGGCATGGTTTTTAATGTATAATTTTAAATTAACCAAAATAAATTACCTCTAATTCTCATGCAACCTAGTTCTAAACCTCTTTAAACATTATTTATTTAAATTTAAATTTTTTTTAGCATGTCTGATCTTTGCTCAGCCAAGTTATTTTCAAAGAGCTGCTTTTCAAAAATAACTTGGTCTGTAAAGGGTTCAGACCTGTTTGTGAGGTAAATTTTGCACTTCTTAACAAAATTAACTTCCTTTTTGTAGCCAAGATTCTAATGTATCATATTGACAGTTTTGTTTCAGGTGTCCTAGTCTAAAATATGATTTTGAAATTTGAAAATTTCATTACGTAAAGTAAAAAAATAAAATAAATACCACTCAGGTACTCAGGGTTTTAGCCTGACATTGAGATAAATGTTACATTTCATTAAATAAAATAACTTTTTGTTGCAGCAAGGACAGGGTTCTAGAATGTGATTTTGTATTTTTTTAAAATAAATTGCCTCCTTTTTCATGCAGTATGGTTCTAATCAATATCACTTCTTCAGACATTACCTCAATATATTTAATGATCTCAGATCATTAATCATCCAGATTATTTCAAAGGGATGCCTTAAAAAATTAGTTATTTATTTTAGTATTAAGATGCATTCTACAATGAAGCTCACATATTTTCAGAAAACCCATGCATCGAAGTTAGGGTGGGCATGCATGGAGAGGATTAAGAAAAATCCCTCCACGATCTAGGGAGTTACTGCTGTGGCTTGCAGAGATTTCTTTGGACACTATGCTTTCGCATGGAGTTGTTGGTGATGATCACCACTGAGTGGATGTGGTGTGGTTTTCTATGTATGACATCTCTAGGCATGCTCTTTAGAGGTTCATGGACAACAGAAAGGCATTAATTTATCTACATTATTATCAGAAGATTATATACATTACCTAGTTCTAATGATGACAATATAATAGATATACAGTTGTCCCCCTCTTATATGACCACCCCTTTAACACAGGGAAAGTGGCCTTATTTGGACAGGTAGCCTTTCCAGAGAAGGACTATATTTCTGAGATGTGTATGTATATGTGTAGGAAAGCTAAATATAACTTAAAGCAGTTAATATCTTCATTTAAAAGTAACATTAAGTGATAAAAGGTTCTTCTTCAGAGATCTCAGAAACACTTAATTACGCATATTTGAACACAAATTTTTTATTTGGGACGCAGAAAATCACCCACACAGGAGTCCTCTGTTTGCATGTTTTTGTTGCAAGGAGGAAACTTTTGCAGCAAAATAAATGTTCTAATCACTATGAAAATTGAAGCAATGCTTTTATTTTAGTTTGTTGCTGACTTCTTTGATCATAAGTCGAAGGTGCATGTGTTTTTGAAGGCACCACTGATGGCTCCCTTTGACGGACAAAACAAACACCGATTTGTGGCAAAATCAAATGAATTGTAGCTCATTGACACAATTTTAAAAAATTTCCTTAGTATATATTGGTGCTTCAGAGGTAATCAGTTTTCATTGAAGTTGCAGCAAAACTTTTTTCTGGGTTATTTTATGGGGTTTTTTTTTAATTGCTGTCATGAGGTTGACTTTAGTCATTTCATGTTTCTGCCCTCAGAGTCGGTCAATTGTAGTTAGTTGCATGGCTAGTTTGATTATATTACAGCATACAAGTAACAAGGACTGATAACAGCATTAGCAGATTATGACATAACAATTAACTGTTAGGGTGGTTTGTCAATATGAAATAAGGATTTCATTATGTAAAAATTTAATAAATTGCATTTTTTATATCCAAGTTTGCAGCTTCCTGTCATGGTGCCTTTGAATTTCTCCACTCCTAACTCGACTGAATATAGTTTTTATCAGCCAAAAATGTTGTAGCCAAAAATATGGCCAGAAGGTATATTTTGTCACCAATATGTAAAACATAATTGCAATTTGTGACATTGGCAACATCAAAAGAATTGCAGAACATTGACATAATTTTTTTAAAAAATTTCCTTTGTATATATCAGTGTTTCAGAGGTAATCAGTTTTCATTGAAGTTGCAGCAAAACTATTTTTCTGGGTTATTTGATGTTTTTTTTAATTGTTGTCACCAACATGTAAAACATAATTGCAATTTACGACATTGGCAAATTCCACCTCAATCACTGTTATTGATTTCATTTCTGGTTGTTGCCATATATATAAATATTGCCTGCAAACTTGAAATCAAGAGACTTGGACAAAATGCTGTTTGCAAATTTAGACAAGTGTTTTGTAGTTAAATGGAAAAATGATGAAGATTTCAATGAGATTCAGAACTGTGCTAAAGTTGCTATAACTGATAGTTTGGATGTGGCCATAGCCAAGTGTAAGAAAATATGTGATTTCTGGCTTAGTTCTTACTGCAACTTTTGCTGGTGGGACTCCAATTTTTAAAAAATTTTAGGCATGAAATCTGAGTGGGAAATTGTTAGCACATGCATTACAAAACCATTGAAAAATGTTATTTAAACTTTGGTACATATGTTGTTTCATATTTAAAATATTTCTCTTTCCATTTACTCCATTTTCCCACTGCTAGAGAATATTCTCGTTATCTTTTATGATCTTGTTTATTTGAGTCTTCCCAACATAAAATTATTTTAGCAAGTGAACTCTTCCCAACTTTATCAAGTTGAATAAATTTTACTTCTTCTTCTAAAGTATTATTTCTTTGTGTATGTGATGACATGTTAAAGTTTTGTAATGATTTATTCCTATGTTACTAATTGTACAGTACTGCAATTTAATTTTGCTGATCAAAATTTTTGTACACAATAAACCTTGTTATAAAGGAAGTGATACATATACTATCACATAATTTTTTCTGTATATATTCCAAAATCTAATTTTAGCCTATCTGACTATGCTATGATCTTGACACCTTAAAAAAATATCCACTGTGTGAAGCCCAAAGTTCGATCAAAATGCTGACGCCATTTCTATCTGCCCATGTTATGATCTTGAAAATTACATCCAGTTGTAATAATCAGTTAAAAAAATCTACTGTGTGAAACCCAAAGCTTGCTGACCCCATTTCCTGCAAACAGTGACAGTTAATGATAGTACAATAACCTTAGTGGTACATATAATTTAGCCAACACTTCTTTCAGTAACTAAAACATGACATCCAGAAACTTGACAAAGATAAAAGATAATCAGATTAGTACCTACCTTACTGTAATTAAATACTGATTCTGGACACCAATAATAAAATGTGGCTGCTTGTGAGAAAAATTTATATTTGTGTACTAATATGTTGGCCACTGGTTGCATTAGAGGGGTGGCCTTTCCTGAGGGGTACTTCTGAACACAAACTCGTTAGTGTCATGGATTCAGACCATAAAGAGTGGGAGACTGCTGGTTGAGGTGTGGTAGAGCATTCATGAAGAGGACCACTGTAAAGTCAAATCAAAGTTTAGATAATATTAACAAGTCACAATGCCTCAAAAACTACTAATATTACTGTACTTTTTTAATTTAAAAAAGCTGATCACCTTTTGCAGGAAATATATGCTTTTATTTTATTCAAAGATATCTGAACAAACTTATACCCTGACTTGACCCGACTGACTGGTTGAGTTTCTCATGAACAGTGTAAAATAAACTTATCATGCTGTTTAAAGTTGTGGTTATATCACTTGTTTGGTGCCCAAAATAAATTAAATAAAAATTTGGGGCAACCCAGTTACACCGAAAACAATTTACAGTATATTGTAGTGAATGAATTGCTTAACCATTCTGATATGCATATTTGTCGAGAAGAAACGAGGCTGTATTCACATGATGTCATAGGATCATTTGCAGCTATTGGCCATTGCTCAGCAGCCTTTTGATTAATTGTGCTTGAGAGTAGGCAGCTTATTAGTGCTTGTATTCAGGTTTGTTGTCCAAAAATTTCTAAAATGTTCCACTGTGCAGCATTTGGATGCAACAATAATTCAACTGGTAATTTTTCCTATTTCTGAAAGACAAAATCCGATGGATCCAATACTGTCGCCATGATAACTTTGAACCAGTAACTCACAGAATTTGCAGATTGCATTTTTCAAAAGATCATTATGAAGTTGATCCAGAAAGACATGCAGAAATAGGATATTTAAATGCCAGGGCAAGATTGAAGCTGACAGCAGTACCAGACATTCTTCTACCCCTAGGCCTGGGGGAATATCTGCCAACAGATCCCAGTGCCATTAGTACCACCACTGTCAAACCGCAGCAAGAGGAGCCTATCATAAGCGGTGGAATGCAGAGGTAAGTAAATGTTGTTTGCACTCCTAATATCCATCAGTGTTGCATCCATAATGTAACTGGTATTTATACAACAATATCTGCATAAAATAGAGCTTTGTTCAACTCAGATTCTCAAGCATTACCACCACACATCCCCACCCCATGTGCTGTGGAGATTGACCTATTGCTTACACAATATATTCCTGAACATATTTAGGGCTGTTCCATTAAAACATATATTCCCAGATTGAAGGCTCTTTCAAAATCAACCATCCTACAACAGAAGCAATTTAAAAAAAAATATGAGCCACTGTCAGATATGTTTTAATAAAAAAAAACACTGCACCCTACAGAAGTATATTTTTTTTTTACATAATTTCTGGCTATGGGTTAGTGGGTGGTAGAAGTGATTGTAATATTGAGTTAGGGGACAGAAGGTAATCTACTGAATTCTTACAGATCATATAATCTACTGCATATTTGTATTTGTATTCATTCATTATAATCAATCTTTTGTCCTTTTGTTTGTCAGCCATATATGTCTCTGATAAAGTGAAATCACAAATTTTCTTGGTAGCTTATTATTTGTAGATGTCATTGATCATTCCCTTAACTACTAATTTAATGTCCATGAATATAGATTTTACATTAGGGATTTCTATTCTAATACAGAATTCATGAATTTGTATCCTTTCTAAACTGTGTGTTTACTAAAGTGATCATTATGTTTTGCTATTTTACTTTGTTTTCAGGCATGCTGCTTTTGATGAGAATAATAGTTAAATCTTTTATTGCTTTAATTGTGTGGTCAGATGCTATGATTCCCATGTTATTATTGTTTCAGATGTTTTGGTAAACATATAAATGATTTGTTCGAAAAAATCATTAATGCCTGTGAATGTCGCATTATTTCTGCCTATTTTTACACTCATTTCTTGTAAGGAATCATCCATAAAGCATTAAAAGATGTCCACAAAGATGGGGGAGAGGAGGTGTTCAAATGTGAACATGGGGTACAGGTGTTTAAAAGACCTTGTGGACATCTGCACGCTAGTATTTTTTGTTTTGATATTCTGTGTTGAACAGCTGCTTTATGCCTACTGCATGTATTCCAGTATGTTTTGCAGATGTCCTTGATGGGTTATACCAAAGTATAAATTATTTGTTAATTTCACTTGTATAATTTGTGCCACAGAATATATATGAATGGGTTGGCATTAATACATAGGTCTATCCCCCAATGCCTGAGGTTGATTACATGATCCATATATCAGCCCTGCTAAATGGGAACGTCTGCAGCCTGGTTGGGGTTAAACATGTGCGAACAAAAGCGGACATGGAGAGAGAGGTGTAAGAAAGCAGTTGTCCTTTATGGACATCCACTAAGAACATATATTTCAGTTACCATCATCTTATTTTTATGCTTTGTTGCAAGACAAATATACTTTTTTTTAAAAAAATAAATAAATAATGCAAGTCAAATGTGTTTATGTCATAAATTTTATTTTAAAAAATGGCTGAAAATCAAGGAATCATTTTTTATAAGAGTATTCAAAAAATCAATGTCATTGTAGTTAACTGTATTGTCAAGAGCAGCATCATCATCATCACTAATGGTCTAGCAGTAACATTCTGCACTTTTATTCCAGTTGTCACAGATTCTATCTCCCACTTCTAGTCTTTCATACAAGACTTATACATATGGTCTGAGGGGCTTTCATGACAGAGTATAAGATGCTTGTCTTGTGATGCAGATCTTAGGGGCTTCCAAGGCAGAGTGGTACAAGATGCTTGTCATGTGATTACTTGCCTCCAATGCATAAATGAGAATGTTGCTTGTTACTTGTGGAAGGTTCTATATAAGTGGTCAGTCTGTGGTGTTTGGTGTCTCAAAAGTACTTGGATTTTCTTCAGCAGTAACATTGGCTGCCATATATAGATTCTCTTCATCTAAAATTGGTGTAAAGGCCATAATGATCTATTGAAACCTGAAATCTCATGTCTAGATGACTTCGGTTGTTGAGATAAACATCAAATCAACAGAGGCCCAAGTGTACTAAGGTACTTGCTTTTACAGATCACTTGCACATCTCATAGATCATTTTTGACACAGCTGTATGAGTTTATAAACTTTGACTCTAGATATTTTTGTAGCTTTTTGAATATTGTTAATTATGCCTTTCTGACAGTCACCTAAAAGTCATCATCAGTTGGTACAAATGGATTTTTCATGGTAAATATACGAGATGGAGAAGTCTTGAGCAATTCTGCATCACATGCTGCCAAAAAGTTTACATTTTAGCTCGCTTAAAGTTTCTCTAGCAATGTCAATTGTTCCAACCAGAACTGTTATTACTAATTCAAGCTATATTCACTGATATATGGAGATGTGCATCTGTAATATTTGTAACAAAAGTGAGAATGCATCAGTGTTTTTCAATGTTGCATTTGAACTGAGCCACAACCAGACTCAACAAACCAAGAAATGGAATTATTCACATCTCTCAGGCAGACGTACAGTGTATAATCATAATCTGCCAAAACTCCCATTAATGCTTGTTCCAGGGCCAATGAACCAATCAAAGTTAGTTTAACAGCTATTCATGTTGAACCAAAATATCCAGCTACTGTATTTTAATGTTTGCCTTCCTGAATTTTGTCACATCAAGCACTGCTACACTGCTACTGGCAGTGCGAATTATATTGTGAACTGTACTTTTAAAGTTAAAAGTTGAATAAAAATTGCATATTGTGCAAAGCACATTTTATATCTGTATTGAGATAATTTGTAGAATGCATATTACTGCTTTAAAAGTGCACAAATTTGTACAAATTAGGTGCACTTACATGTACTGGCATCATTTTCCAAACCACCTTTTTATTTGTGTTAGACCATTAGGATGGGGTTAAATATATATTCGTTTTTTTTTCTGACAACCCCACCAGCGATTTCTGATTTTGTTAACACAACCCACTACAGAAGTGATTTTCTTAATTAGCTTTCCATGGTCAGAATCAAAATAGGTTGAAACACAACCTCCTAAAGAACTTTTTTTGAAGTGCTGTCCCTGGGGCTAGATATGTTTTACTGGAACAGTCCTTATCTTGGAAAGTGTTTGTAGTGCTAATGTTCAAGTAACAGTATTATATATTTAATATAATGTGGACTGCATTATTTCAAGTGTTTCTCACTATTACTTGAGAAATATGAAACTTAGGCAATGATGTAGGATAAAAAATTTTGTCTTCTTTCCCCCACTTTCTTTTTACCTTATATGTGGCCATAAATGTAATGAATCAGTTGTTGCCATATGACTACTCAAATATTTCAATAAACAACAGAGATAAAATAAAATGCTTTATCTTGTCAATAATACTTGGATTTTTTTCTTCAGGTTCTGCAACAAGCAATGCAAATTATGTGCTAGATACACCTGCAAGTGCATGTGATGTAGAGGTAGATAATGCTGAACTTAGCATACCAGCTTTTGCAACAAATCCTCAGGTCCAACCACAAGAAACAAATGGAGTGCCAAAGTTCAGGCTAAATTAGATCCCACAAAAAGGACTCGCAGTATTCAGGTTTGAGTTCCAACAAGATCAATAGCAATTCAGTGTGAGCTCCTAAAACCAACAGACAATTCAGTTAATGAAACAGAATCAAGCAGTGAGGATGACGTTGACCTTGATACATTCAGATACTGATGATGAAGAAGATAGTGATGATAACAGTGACTTTGAAGATATGTACATGAATTGTAAGCTTGATAAGGATGCAAAACCAGAAGATCAGCAACAGTTTCTGGTGTCTGAGTCTGCTTTGGCAGAATTGATGAGTGCATATAGATCATGTTGTTTTGCCCAATCATACTTTTGTGAAATTCTCCTGAGGAACAATGATCACAACAAATCAGTTTGTGTAACTGGACACATTTAGAATGGAAAAGTCAGCTCTGTGATGGAAAAATGCCATGGAGTAATATGTTTACTGCAGGAGCAATATTTTTCTCGGGCATAAATTGTGCTAAAACTTTGCTCCTATTTGAGGGAATGAATATGCAAAGTTTCAGTAAACGTACATTTACAAATTTAAAAACATCTTATATTGTACCTACAGTTGAAGTGGTATTGGAGAAATTAATTCAAGATAGCACTGGAAAGCAAATAATATGTGGAGGTGATGCTTGCTGTGATTCCCCTGGGTTTTCAGCCAAATATGGGGCGTATACTTTGATGGATTTGGAGGCCAAGAAAGTACTTGACAGCTTGTACAGGTACAATATATGGTTATCATCAGAGCATATGTGAATGTCATTATGATAATGTATGCAACTTTTAAATTGGTGTATGAAAGAGGAAGGCAGAAAGACAGCATTTAACTTTGAGTAGAATTGCTGAATTTTCAAGATCTTTTTAACATTGGTAACACCATTAGCATACCAAATTTCAATTGTGTATAGCTAGCACAAAATGTGGATTGGGATTGGTGGGTTATGTTTTACCAGTATATAATACTTTTGTATTTTAGTATGTGCTTTGATAAAATAGCTGTATCCAATTTTATTACTTTGAAAAACTATCTATAGATAATGCATTAGATGAATTTAATGTTAGCACAAGTGATTGTTCTGTTACTGGGTATTTAGACTGCTCAGAAAATTGTGCATTTTCTTTCTTTTTAAGAGTAATGAAGTTAAAGGGTCCATCCATATGGAGATTGAAGGTTTCGGTTTGAAGAGGGGATTGAACCATAGTTTGATGATCATAGTTTGACCATTCAAGCCCTAGGCATAGAATGGTGCAGAAATATATGAGAGAGGAGCGAGAGCATATCAAACACTATTTTGATGTATGGCACTTAGCAAAAGGTAAGTATACATATATTTGTTGTAGTAATTAAATTGAATTTAATTGAAAACATTGTCATTTTCTTACTGATGCTATTCTCATGCAAATTTATTCCTTTGTTTGAAAGCAAGCTTTTTCATTTTCAGGCATTTCCAAATAGTTGGAGGCAGCTGCAAAAAAGAAGGATGTTGAACTGATCTTAGCGTGGATCAAGTCTAGTGAACCATGCATACTGGGTTGCAGCTTCTTGGGGGGACAATGGTAAGCTTAAAGTTGCCAAATGGGAATAACTGATGAACCTCATAAAAAACAAGCATGAGTACCATTCTACCATCTTATGCAAATGTGAACATGGTCCCATTTTGGAAGGAAGACTGGTTGAAAGACAATGTTTACAACACTATGTGTATAGAAAAATTCTCATATTCTTACATTGCTCTATTTCAATATCCAGTTACTGAAACTAGCACATGTGAGGTATAACTAATCAGAGGAGATTAGGCCATATTTTTATCAAGTTTTTCTTTTCTAATCTGAGCTTTGTGTGTGTGTGTATATATCTATATATATATATATATATATATATATATATATATATATATATATATATATATATATATATATATTTCTGATCAGAGATGATTTGTGTGTGTGTGTGTGTGGGCTTATTTTAAAGAGCTTAAATTGCAATACACCTTTGATTTAACCAAAAGCCGTAAGCACAGACTGATACACTTGTTCATATACACAATCATATTTCTTGATTATGCTCCAGGGCATACAAACTTATTGATAAAGTCATTTGCAGTCCTCAATAGTCTGAGACATCAAAAAGGTATCACCTATGCATCAAACCTATTGCTTAGAAGTGTTCCACAATGCTGTGAATCACTACGCACCCAAGAACACACTCTTTTATGGTTCCATGCTTGCAAGGTAACTAGTATGCAATCAGATTAGGTAAAAATTAGAAAGTGTTTACAATCTGTTGGTCCTCGCACCTTTTTCCCCTGTGGTAATTAAAAAACAAACTGTAGCCGAAATTGATCATTGCTTGAAATTGAGCAGTTTTGCAATGTACTTTGAAATACTTAACATATTAGATATTAATCATTATATTTTATAAATAATGCTTAACAAAATAAATTTACAAAAAACAACCTATCTGTCTACCTTAATGGTAAAACTAGCTCAGTAAGTTGTAAGTAAGTCACTGACCATTTTATTCTGAGTGGGGGTTTTTTCTGCTTTTTTTTTCCTTAGGTTGCATCTAGCTGCTCTGCACTACAATGAAAATTCAAGCAATGCACATGCAGTGACCAAGACTGGCCAGGAGCGGTAGAGAGTTGTTTATCCCAAAAGCAAGAAAGGGACAGAGGCTGTAGTAAATCCCTGCAAAGTAGACCCAACCTTTGGTAAGATTTTAACAAAATATTTTGGTGGCATATCTTTCATGTGCTTGATCCTCCTTTTCTATGTCAAAGTCACTGTATATGCTGCTGTCACATTTTCTTGGGATGATTGATTTCATTTGCAGATTGAAATGGCCATTTTTTGTAATGTCCATCGTACAAGTAATCAGTGCTGGATTAAGGCCTTGTAGGGCCCTGATCACTGAAAATATTATGGCACCCTCTTAAAAGATAGTGAAACTAAAAAAAAAAACACTATTAAAAGGTAAAAAGAAAAACACATCAAAATACATGCAGATTGAAATGGTCATATATAATTCATTAATTTCATCATCAACTCTTAATTTGAAATTGTTCTGGTGCCCCTACTGGTCTGGTTCCCTAAGCATGTGCTTAAGGGCTAATGTGCATAATGGCTAATCCAGCCCTGAAAGTGATTAGAATAAATAAAGGAAATTCTAGTAAAATCACAAATATAAATACATGTAATAAATTTTATTAAAGTTCATAATGTTGGGACATGGGTTGCTCTATCATTATGAAAATATAGTAGTTCAGAATTAAGAAAGTTTATTGATTTCTTATCTTGGTGCATTTTTATTATTTAAGGTTACATTGCATTCCTGAAGTAGGCATTGTTGGACTTGAGGCAGAACTTGTCTACATACACAGAAGCAAACATGTTCAAGAAAGGGGCATCTCAGTATCTACCACCACTCACAGCATCATATAAAAAGATTTCAAAAGATGAACTCATCAAAAAGCACAGATCACGCTTTTTGAAATCATAGAATTCTTACGGTGTTGCATATTTAAAACCGACATATTCCTCTGAGGGAAATGATTTTCTGATATTTGAAACTACACAGGATGGAAGAAATTTACAGCTGTGTCTGCCTATCTGATGCCAAATCCATGTGACAAAAGGCCGATATGCTATATGTCTGTATTTTCTGAAAATAAATAAAGAAAGCATGTAAGAGTAAATTGATACAAGAGTTAGATAGTTTTTGTTTGGTAAATCTTGCTAAATTCTACTTTTAGTACTTAGGGTGAATTACTTTTGATATTGTTTATTTTTATAAATTATTAATCTTCATTGAATACAGATTTGTTACAAGACATCATACATTTGAAATGACCCATATCATTAAAAAAGGTACATTTTTTTTGAAGACTCATTAAAGTTAATTGATAAGAAAACGTTTTTTTGTCATGACTGCAACATTATAGTAAAATTATTACAATTTAACAAACCTGGTATTCCTTTCTCAAAACAAGCAGTATATGTTAATGACACATGAGCACAATCCAGGGTATATAGTGTAAAAAAAAGTATATCAGCCCAAAGGAAAGACAAGAAAAAAGGATAAAGTCTTTAAAAGAAAAGGCTACATTTTTTTAAAAACTGTTTTCATTGCATAAGTTTGAGAACATCATAGCTTGAACATAATAATGGAATGCATCCCTCTGCAAAAAATGTTGCCCCCATGAGTTGTAAGCAAAAAACACTTCAAAGTTTGAAAATCTTGCATATAGTTGGTTTTGTAAAATGTGTCACAAACATTGTCATAAACCTAGAAAAAATTGATTAATCAACAGGAATTTTGAAGAACAGAAACATTACTTGTACCTTGGCTCATTATCATCCAAAGGTCCATGATGTTCCATGTATTCATAAAGGGATATGTCCAGAGCATGTCTGTTTAAGCAGTTTGCAATGAAATATTCATGTCAGATCACCCTTCTTTTTCTCATTTACCTCCACCTCTTTACAGTATAAGCACTCAATTGCCAAGTTCATCACTTGACAACATTCACAATCACACCTGTAAGGAAAGTGTACAGCATAATTTAGACCAATCATGAATGTGTAAAAATTACTTTCATAGTTTAGAGTAAGTGTTACCAAGTCAATGTGATATTATTAGTAGAATTGTGTTTAACAGGTTAATATTCAGTGGAGCTAATGATAATGTGTGACCTGTGATTTTTGTGTTTATAGATTACAGAAGGATTTGATCTTAGGTGTGCATTAACATTCATTATCTTAGTCCTTTATTCTGATGGGCTTTGATTCATCATTTGGAAAAAAAACGTGTCAGGAAGTAAATGTTGTTGAATTAAAAAAATAATGAACAAACAAAAATCTGTGATTACAGTGTACAAAATGTCATTAATTACATTAGAATCAGTGCCCTGAAACAATACAGCACTTCTATATTTACAAAATCTACATGCGGCTTTCATTGCTTTTAAAATTATGAAAACTTTGCTACTTAATAAAGAAAATGTTTGTTTAGCATGAGATAAACTATAATACAGCTTTACAAATATCTACTTTGATAATTCAAACTAACGGTATATTTTAAAAATTAAGGGAGGATTATCAACATTTGGGTCCACCACAACTTATAGATTTATCTATAGGAGTTGACAAAGTAGAGTTTCATTTAATGAAATGTAACGTGTGTTCCTCATTTTTTATATGAAATGCAGTAAAACCATTGTGTTCTTGAGTCATCCTTCTTCACTCAGCAAAGTATCTTAGTTTGAAGAACCTGACAACAGCGATGTATCATCACTACTCTCTTCATTTTTAATGTTCAAATGTGACTCTAACTGATAAGGTAAAATGTTTATTCTTGCAGAGAAGTGCAGGAAATCATTCTTGCAATTTTCCATGATGCAAAAAGAGAAAGAAATTATATGAATCACGCTAGCTATCTTCGCAGTTGCCTCATTTAAGTGAAAGCTATAGATCCTATAATGTAACTGCCAACCAAGTGATATGTATCTAATTATCTCTCAAGGCACTTATGCGAATGACCTAAGTATCTCCTTGTAGTAACTAAAGGGCATGAGAATAGTGTAAAGGAATAAAATAATATATAATTTTGCAAGACAGGCAATCAGATAATTAAAATACATGTATGTTCTCTACTCTCTTGATCCTTTTGAGGCAACTAGCTATCTTTCAGAGACTTTAGTCATTAGTTATAACACTTGAACAGGTTGATGACCTGAAATGGATCTCTCTCTCTCTCTCTCTCTCTCTCTCTCTCTATATATATATATATATATATATATATATATATATATATATATATATATATATATATATATATATATATATATATATATACTGGCAATAATTCCTATGTTTTCTGTAAAAGTGTTATGTACTATTCAGTTAACCAGCTTACCCTTACTATCAGCCTTTCTGGTTGGAAACTTGATCTGAGGTATATGAGGCTCCACTGTCTGGAGAGAGGGAGGGGAAGAGATATGCTGGCAATCAGAGTTCGATCAGCCACAAGATCATATGAAATTTGTTCTATGAGTATAACAGAATGGCTAATTCATTTTTGTATGACTTTTTAATTCTATTTCTTAGAAAAAGTGAATCATTCAAATGTCATGTTCAGTTTCATTTTGTTTATGTAAATGATTGTAATTGTACATACAGGGACTTGTGTTGTTCTATTCTTCATCTCTGCTCAAATCTGTTATTCCATCCATTAATTTTATATATTACCTTATTGTTTACTCAATCTGGGCAATAATGCAATTCTATTTTGTAAATTTCTCTGTCAATATAGTTATGATATGTACATGTACAGGCAGGGCATGCAGCTATTTTTGTATGTGTCCATGGTACCAGTTGTTTTGAACATGGAATAGATTTACAGATCCTATCACTCATGCTCAGAGGGATCTACCATTTCATGGGGGAAAATAGTTCCAATATGAGAAAGAAAGAAAGAAAAAACACTCAACAACCCCACAACCCAAAGCATGCAAACATATTGAGATATCAAGAGACAATGTATTTAACTCTATAAAATCTAATACAGACATTTCCCTTCTTTTTGAAACAAAGACTTAATGCTGACTGTATCTACTGTTTGAGTAGGAACTCTATGTACTCACTTATGAGTCCAACAGCAAACTGCACAGACCCATATCTGCCACATAATGTAATGGCACCTCTAAGTTGGTCTGCCTCCTTGATCATAAATCTAAACCTACTGAAATTCCAGCCCTGCATTTAACCTTCTGCAAATTTACAAGCATGAAAAGACAATTTAGATACCCAAAATGCCTAGAAAACATGAACTTTAGGGATTAATATACAAATGACTAATAAGAGTTATGCATATTTACATGACTTAATTTTCAATGGAAAAAATTTTTTAGATATTCAAAAAACAATTCACTATATAAACTGCAAAAATGTTATTGATCTGGCCTCATCTTAAAACTCAGCAATGGCTTATATATTGATGAAGGATGGAAAATTTGCTGAATTTGACTAGTACTCCACTTTGACTTATAAGTGGGCAAATACAGTAATAAAGGTCCTAAAGCTAGGTTAATTCTTTAAACTATTTGATTACTGCTTCAGATCAGTTGTCATCATAAATTAAATGATTATAGTTGGCTTAAGGTGGCCTTTCTCTATGTACAGTTATTCTTCTCTTTAAGGTATTTCACTATAACAATGTTTTAGAAGGCAGGTATAGGCATGAATCCAGTTATTTTAAGTCACCTCACCTTTAACAAAGTTCACTGTAATGTCCCCAATGACCAGCATTATAGTAATTAGATAACTTGGAGGAAACCGATAAATCATGAAGTAGCCATTAATTTTGCTAGCACACGATTAATGAATTAAACTTTGAACTTCTCACTTGCAGTGCAATTGTGTTACCAATATTCTGTCAAGGGTTTCTCTTCTTTAAAGTGTAGTTCTTGAATAGACCCCATATTTACTTATTGGAGTTTTGTAGCTCAGTGGTTTGAATATCATATGACTGGAATATGCCAATTTGAATCCTGCCTAGACCAGGCTGACCCATTGTATTTATCGCTTTGCAAAGCACATTACTCCAAATTGCCTCTGAATGATATAATCATGTGTTAATATGTCAGTAAACACAATCTTCCAGTTTGTTTATTTACTAGCATTAAATTTTAAGACCGTTGATAGAAACTCATACTACCATATGTACTCATAGAATAAGTCCAACTGCAAACTGCACCAACCCATATCAGCCATCACATAATGTGCAAGAAGATCTGGGTCTATACAGTTTGTTAGGCTTAATTAGCAGAACAAGCAGCATAAACTCTATCTGTTGGCATATCTTGTAATGGTAGATAAGGGTCTATGTTGTTTCCAGTGAGACTTATAAGTGATTATATATGATAATCTTCTGACAAATCCTATTGATCATCATTCTTTGAGTGAAAGCAAATTAGCAAATGCTTACAAGAATGTTTTTTCTTTTTTTCAGGAAGAGGTGTTATTTTGTTGATTTGTTTGTGAGGGTTTCCAACAAAGTGGCTGTAGATATGTACAACAAGCTAGGATACAGTATGTACAGGAGGGTCATAGAGTACTACTCAGGGGATGTGGATGAAGATGCTTTTGGTAATAAATATGGTAATCTGCGTCACTGCACATGATAGTGTACCGCCTATACTGCATTTACACTTGTATTGAGTGATGCTGAGTGTAGTTCAGATATGCTGATGAAATCCACTACACCCATGAGGTGGATGCATTGGTCTTAGTTATAGTGAGACATTTGAAATAACATTCCAGCAGTGTTTCTTGCAAAATATGAGTAAGCAGCATAGGTGAACAAGATGTATGACTGTGGCCCTATCTATTTTTTAGTATTGGAGTTCATGGAGCATTTATGCCTGGTGTGTTGTTATATTTATCCTTAATCTGGACTACAACCGAACAAATGGCTGCACTTGACATTGTGTGTAATAAACTTAACACATGCAATCTAGTTAGGTTCTTCTTAAAAATATGTTACCCGATTATAATATATGTACCTTAGGAGAACTACAACTACCTTACAAATCCAGCCCTCCCAGGATAAAAACTTGTAGCTAAAAAGAGGTTAGTGTTAGGACTGGTTGACCTGGTGTCAGGAAAATGTGACTAGGTTCAACATGATGCTACATGTCAGTAGCATGATGCCTCAGTACTAGATATCACTAGAAATTGATACACTGCACACATTGTAGTGATATGACTTAAATTTTTTTAAAGCTGCATTAAAGATCCGAATCACACATGTACACACATACAATTAGGCATCTTTGGTAATACCAGTACAAGTTGCAAGGGTGTATCCTCACATTGCTATGACCATAATAACAAGTGTATGTCTAGTGTGTGACATAGAAAATGGGATGCAAACAGTTAAGTTTCTATATTATCTTTGCTTAATGTCTAGTTTATAGTCATAAATATGACTCTTTACTGATTTTACAAATATAAAACATCATTGGACCTTTTCCTCTAGGTAAAATCATCTCCAGATGGATATTGTAGCAAATACTTTGTAAGTTCAGTTTCTTTTTTTATGTGCAGGTTTTTGTATGTAATATAAAGAACTTGTTTATTATGTTGTATACTTCTGCTGTGATTGGACAAGTGTAGGTAAGTTTTTTATACATGGTTTACTCAGTAGCATTCAGCTCGTACATGTTACTATAAGTGATGCCTCAGTGATTTTACCTCTGTAGGCAAGCAGACAAATTGGCCTTCATATGAGTAAGTTGTTACTAGAATTGATTATTCACATTCCACTTTGTGCATGTAATTGAAATTAATAAATGGGGAAGAGTTACTATGACAACATGGAGATATGGCAGTTGTTTCCTGAGCACTCATTATTATGTTCAGTGCTCCTACCAAGCCTTGGCCTGAATTCTTTTATCTACATAGCAGCTTTTATCACATGGTTGTCTGTTTTAGTGCATTCAGTCAATTCTGTTATGCCCTTGCGTTTGGGACAGGATGCAACAATGGGTTCTAATTCTGTCCATTGTTAGAACTATGCAATCACTGTGGACTTGCAAGCAGTGCGATTTAACATTCCCACTCAAACTACTTTGAGAAGTTCTGTGCTTCACCTCCGACAGACTACAAAGCAACAGACTAGTTATATTTTGAAGCATGACATGATTTCATGTGTTACTCTCTTTTCAGTCTCATTCTTCTCTTCAACAAGGACATCATTGGCCTTATTCCATTTATTAGATTTGGTCAGCTATTATTGGAATCAATATTAATGTAAAAAGAATATGTTTTTCCACAGGAACAAGATTACAGGATATGTTTTATGCCTGTATGGAGCAATCTATCTACAAGACAATTCTTTCGATGGCTGAGATTGCTGAATGTGGCAGTGGACATCTTGGTAATTTTGTTTGTCTGCCGTAAGAATGATTACATGATCTAAATGGAGACCAAACTTTTGACCATTGGTCCAGATCTCAGTCTGCAACAATACAAGGTTGCATCTGGAAGGCAACGAAACCACTTTGGACTTGTATCAGGAATATGTCTTCAAACGCAACCTATGGCAATAACTATCACTACAGATGTGAACACAGAAGACTGGAGGAGCAAGTCTCCTACCATGTCAGAATGCATATAATAGTGTGACCCCTCACAATCATTATTTACATATCAACTTCCTCAAGATGGCAACCATTCTATTCTATAACCTTACCTCCAATAGCATAGAGGAAACAAGTAATCAGATTTTTGTATTCTTGTCTGCGAGTTTCTAAAGTGGTATTATCAGTAATAGTCCCAGTTTAAGTTTCATGTATCCTAGGCAGGCTAATGTATTAAAATACTCATTGCTCTGCAGGATGGAAGCAATACAAGTAGAATGGTATCTTCATCTTTCAGGTTTAGCTCAATAAAAGTTCAACTAGATCTACCTATGATGGACTTATTGGTGACAGGGTGGAATACTATGAACCACAACCATTTTCTCACCAGTCCTGGACACAAAAAGCCTGGATAATCAATGCTCCATATATATATTGGAATGACTAAATGTATACACTTCAACACCTTCAGGAATCAACAGAATCTGAGTTTCTCCTCATCCTGATTACTTCAATCAAATGGGAAATATTGGACCAACCTCATGTCTTGCTTTAGGATGATCAGGAATTGATATATTTTTTCATCTGCATTAAAGAATGACAATGGCAGGTGTTTCACTCCACCCAGAGTTACTGAATTAACATGTTGGGATCTTATTAAATACAACCTTGGTGGAGAATTCTGAAGTGAGATGGCCATCCACCATAGGAATATACAAAGGCAATGGAATATAATCTCAGTGGAGAGCACAAGTGCACTATATACTTATGTAGGCATCCATACCTTAATAGCTAGTTGTCTAATACTATTCGATGAGAAGCATTTGACACCAATCATAATTAAATATACCATTCCATGATCACTGGAATACTGTGCTATCATGGAAGAGAGGATATCAAACAAACCAAAGACCCATATGATCATCTATTCATTTGGATTACACCTGACCAATCACACATATACTCTCGCTGAAGTGAAATTTATCATGAGTATTGAACAAGACACCATTTGAATTTCCTTTGGAGAGCTTCCTTAGTTCACCTATCATAAAGTGCTGTTTCCTCACTACTTTGGCAATAAGCAGGGAGAATTAGCAACACCCTTCCTGTGTGTACACCCATCTACATGCAGTTTCAGCAAGATGGATCAGTATCATTTTTAAAGATCTTGCTTTAATTGCAAGAACAGGCTTCCATTCATGGGTAATGATTCCTTTCTGTTCTTGACTCTTCATCTCAAGGTCATCTTTATGACTCAGTATAAGCTTAGAAGTGGTATTTCAGAAATATCAAACCATTATATTCAAGGGAGATATGTCTAATTTTACATTGAAAAGAAAGGATGATATATTATTATGAACACTTTTGTTCCAGATCTGTTTCACATTTCAGACTCAGGCCATACTACTGGATTTACTTTGCATTTACCACACATTGCATATGAGTGATACTATTCTCAAACTGTAATTAATTATGCCATGTGATGGAGATCCAAGTTCACTTTCATAGTTTTTATCTAGATCTTTCGTCCTTAAAGGTGCAGTTCATTCTGAAGCAATCTTTACCTGAGGGTAACCTTTCCAGGTTGTTTGACATCTTCATAAGATGTGGCTTCATGACTTGTGCTGGATTTTCAGGATGAAAATTTTTCCCTTTTTAAGCCACCCTCTGACATATGGAGTCTTTTCTATTCCAGTTATCTAGAAGCTGTCTTACATACCTTAGGGGACCAGAAATTGTCTTTCTGGGGTAAGGGGATATATCTCCCTCCATCTCTTACATATTTTCCTAAGGTATAGGTGAACCACTGATCTTCTGGCAACAGATGGTTCAGCACTTCTTTTAGTCCAGACAAAATTACGAGAGGGCACTTGAAATTCACATCACCAAATTAGTTTAGTGTGCGTACAATCACTCAGATTGTTTACACTGCAGTTATTCTTTTTGATACTTCTATTTTGTGTGATTCTTAGCTTTTTTTACTTACATTTAACCCTAGATGTGGCTTTTAAGAAAGATGCAAGTGTCACTGGTGCTGTCAAACGTAAACTCCAGTCAATATAGATACAAGATAAATTAGAACTATTGATAAAACTGGACTGTGGTGTTTCCATGCAGAAAAATGTGTGGTGCATATGGTATTGGTTCATCAACTGTTTACAATATAAAGAAGAAGAAGAACAAAATATTAAAATTCTATTCAGACAGTGATTCCAAGCCAATGAACATTAGACAAACTATGACAGATGGTAAGAGTACTGAGCATGACCAAGTGATGATGGAATGGATTCGACAATGTGACAATGTCGGAGTTATAGAGTGGACTTGGCTGGCAGGATGGTAATCGACCAGGCTCAGTTGTATCATAAAGAACTTAAAGGAGAACAATGGTTTGACTTTAGTGAAGGATGGCTTCAAAGGTTCAAGATACATCATGGAATTTCCATGCATAAAGTGTGTGGAGAACATCTGTCTGCAGTCCATTAAGGAGTTGCCGAGTATATGGACAAATTTCAGAAGCTTGTAGTTGATGACCACCTCAGTCCTGAGCAGGTGTATATTGTAGATGAAACTGCATTATATCGGTGATATGTGACCTTGGTTATGTGACCAAGGCTTTAGAACCAAAAGTGCTGGAAAATCGGTGGTTTACCTGTATTATGATTGGGTAATTTATTTTATAAAAGAAACCAATTTTTTTTAGTAAAATGTTTCTTCAATAATACATACCCAAACATAATACACGTTCACCCTCCCAGGCTCCCTGCAGTTATATCCATATAAAGAGCAGGCCTTCAACTCCAGTAGTAATTAACAATTTCACAAGTTTTTGTACCAATCCCAATGTCAAGGAAAGATCACTCTGACTGCTTGTTGGGTGGACAGATAACTTTTAGCTTTATAGCTAAAAGATTTTAGCCCTGGAGGGTTAGATTTGTGAGTACTCCTAAGGTTTGATTGGGTACGTATTATTGAAAAAAACTGATTTTTCTAGAAAAAAATGGTATCTTTGGTCACACAAAAAAGTTCTGATGTAACTTGTAACTAACAGTGATAGAAATAATGATGCCTGCAAAAGGAATTTGTAAACTCATCTTCAGTCACAGCAACTAGTGTGTTTTCTCATTTGCACATAAACCAAAATATGGTTCAGGATCTGACAAAATTTCACCTAATTACATGAAAAGTAAGATATTACAATGAACAATTTGCTAAAAGTGGTGATTTCTTAATAAATCTTACATAATGGCTCTATTTTGAAAATCTTATCCAATTTTTATCTGCAGATTATGAACATGTGCTGCCCTGAAAGAAATGGTTAAGCAATTTCAGTGTACTGGTTTAATGGCCCTCACTAGGGAAAATTTTGCTTTTTTATATTTTTATGTAAGAATACTGAAAATGTTTGTTTCCCACCAACTCACCCCACTCTCCACTGCCAGGATTCAGCAAACATAATACCGGAAGAAACATTTTTGATCCACAGTTTCGTTTTCACAGAATATTGTATTTATATTATCTCATGATAATTAAATCTTATTAAGTTATCCTGTCACTCTTGCAGAAATTATAAAAGTTATGGTCGGCAAACGAGATCAATTTCACACACAATTTTGGTAAGCTACGGTGGTAGTCACATGTTTATTTAATATTCTTTCTATTTTTGGTTATTAAGATTAGCTTAATCAATTAGTTTATTAAGGTTATATCATGTTCACTGCATAAAATATTCAAGGATTTACAACGACAAGAGTGTGCTTAAATTGCTATGTAACTTTATTGTACGAATACTCAGAATCATAGACGTCTGCTACATGTGTATTTTATCATTTCTCTTTTGTTTCTTAAGGTACATTTCAGATCTGAATTATGTTCGAAAATACATGAATAAAAGAAACAACAATCAAGGAGATGCAAGTAATGCAGATGTTATGATGCTGGAAAGTTTGTGTGATCACTCTCCAAATGAATCAGTTGGGTTTTTTTTACCACCTTCAAGTTCATCAGGGTCACATAAAATACCTGCAATTCATGTTACATAGTAATGGTTTTTGTGAGGAAGTGTCACATTACTTGATTTGTATGTGTTTCTTTGCAATTGCATTGATGGGTTTCATAGAAATTTCACTAGTAATTTCATTGTTTAGCGTGGCTATCATACTTGGTAGTCATGCAACCCATTCACAAGATCTTGTCTGGAAATTTCATTTGCATACTGATATCCAAACCGCTCAGCAAGTGTTCGATTAAATCATTCAATGATTGCCTGAGCATGATGTAATGCGGTGTGCCCTTGTCTGATTTTGACTTTATTTTGCTTCATCAACAACGTTACTGTACCAAGAAATTCTTTGCCAGGATCACCCTGTAACAATTGTGGCCATTACAAGTTTCCTTTTTGATAAATTTGTTCAGACACAGATGCAACTTTGCTGTTTTATTTGATTGTGGATCTGCTTCTTTGTATCTGATTAGTTTAGTAATAGCTGTTCTACCCCTTCAGTATCCTCTTGGACTATAATAGATTCCATTATTATAATTATCAATGATTATGACTCTAACACTTTTACCTTTCATCTCAGATCTTATCAATCAGTTGGCCAGAGATTCTCACAGATATTTAGGCTTGACAGATTTTAGCATGTAAATAAATTTTATGCCTGTTATATGTCATTGTTGCAGGTCTTTACTATGATATGCAACTTCATGAAGGTGGCATGCTTGATCAGTTGCATTTATTGGATGTTCACCAGGTTGAGGATGATCTTTCTCATCAAGTCTGGTTCCAGGACCACAATAATTATATCTAAGATGTTTTTCACCAGAATACTTATCCCATGGAGTCCCTGGTAATTTTCCCACAGCAGCAGCGATATCACCCCCCCCCAACTTAAATCCGGACAAGTCACAACCATTCACATATTAATGGGAAACAAATCTGTATTTTTCTGTTCCACATATCATGCACTTGCATGCTTGTTATTCCTTGTAGTTATTGTTTTTAATCTACTGGTATTGGTGGGTGTTCTCCATTGAGGACAATGTAAACTCGTATATGTTTTTATATTTCTTGAACATGAATATCAGCAACATGAGAACAAGAGCCAGTCAAGCACAACTAAATCCAGGAAATTATCAAAGGTCATTGTGGATCTTGTGAGACTCAATTGCTACTTAACCTGTTAATGAGATTGCTTAAGTGGGACAGTCTTTATTTAGTAGCACCATCTGTTGATGATCAGCAATGTTATTATGTTCTTAAAGATTTTATGAATCCACATAAATAAGTGATAAACACTGTTGATACTGGCACTTCATCAGCGGATGATATCATGGGTGATAAATCATCCTATGAAATTACTAATTTTATCACTGATATCAATAATGTTTCTATAGTCTAAGACCTCTTTGGGGACATCAAAAATATAGTAGTATATGACGTAATGCTCAAAAAGCAAGGAAATTCAGCTAAAATATTTTCTTGAGGTAGACATAGAAACCGCAATGCTATATATATATATATATATATATATATATATATATATATATATATATATATATATATATATATATATATATATATCAAGCAGAAATACACTCAGATCCCAAAAAATGCCAGATAATTTAAATTTTTGAGCTGTATTAAATGGTGTTGATACACATACACCACAAAATATTCATCAGACTTGGTGTTCCGGTAACATGAATATAATCAAGTTTAAAAATATCCTTTTGAAATGCTCAAGAAATTCCTCATGGATTTATAATGATAAATTTACATGATCTTCGGTCACGAAGATGGTCTTGATAAAAATTGTATTGGTCTTGATAAAATTTTTGGTTGAGAGACCTTGCTCACTGCAGCCATATTTTATTTTACTTCAATGTGGAAAATAATTGAATCTTATATTTGCAGTAAATGAGTATCCCCACACTATGCTTTGGTTGCCAAATTTGCCACCCTTGATAGAAGTGTTAATTTGTAAAATGGATGCTTTGTACCTTTGTTGTATTCACACACCAATCCCACTGCAAAAATATGTATAAAGAAAATGTTGTAATTTGAATCTGTGAAAGTAAGTAATTAATATGAATTATTTTTGCATAATTCAGAAACTTCCACATATAAAATTTGTGGTTGATTTGAATTGCAACCTGACTCAACCTGACTCCTAAAGTATCATCTTTACAGTGGAATCATCCCTTTTCACCTGTTACTCAAAATATTTTTTCAAATGTTTAATGAAATGTCCAAAAGGATCAGAATCCAGTGTCATGTTCAACAGGATATGCCAAAATGTTACGCTGTTATCTTTCTTCAACAAATTTATTCCCATCCTATATCATTGAATATAGCAGTTTTATTTTGATCTTTCAGATTCAAATTTTAATGTTACAAATGAGCTTGAAAAATATGGGATTTTTTTTTTTTCCTCAGATATGCGTAAAGCCTTGTCTCGAGATTTAGAAAAGAAGTCCATCATTCCACTGAGTCATCCTGTACACCCAGAAGAGTTGGACTAACAATGAGTCAGGTGAATTTCCATGGATATGGCTTTCTATGGATCAGTCCTATTGCAGCCCTTGTTGTAGCACTGGTTCTCACCATCTTTTTAATTTTCGAGAAGTACAATAGACTGGAGAGTGGAGTATTACCACACTTGAAGTGCTCACATGAGCTTTGAAGGATAGTCATGAATGATGACAGAGTATCCATGTAACTTAGCAGCATGATTGACAGATATAGAAAATGCTCTTAGAACTTTTATTGCTTAGATTGGGGGCAAGGAATAGGGTATGGAAGAGGGGAGGATTGTATGGTGATGGTATAGCATGATGGAAATAAATGTTGCCAAAAAAGATGAAAACATGTTGCATGATACTGATTATAATTTAATGCTTCTTGGAATTTTTACTTTCCTTTTCTTTTCATTATAAAATGTAAAGGACTTAACAGGAATTAAAAAAATCATGCCAAACTGTAACAAAGTCTGAACCGATAAAATTATCGGTTGTGTGAAAGATCTAACTTTTGTCTAGGCCACCATGTTGGAATCTTAATTGTGATCACTTTGTGTCTGCATTGGTGTCTGCCATTTCTCATCAAAGGTGAGAGTAATGTTAAAGTTCTTAGATTAAGCTACTTGTTAAAGTATCTCATTGAGCTTAAAAAAGGGATTGGTCTTGACAGTGAGGGGAGTTTATTGTGAGTAAATAATATATTAAAAGTTTCCATGGGGATTCATCTGCCTTAAAATCAGATATATTTGTGTGTGTTTCATGCATTTAAATTTATTATAATAAAATGCTTTTCCAAACATAATTGTTTTATTCATATGAAAGATCTTACTGTTGTCTAGCCCACCTTGTAGAAATCAGTATACAAACATTAGCAGAGTTACAATAGAACTGCAACTCTGCTTAGATACCAGCTGCAACCTGTAGGGTATATATTTGAATCCTCTCTAGGCTGGGCAGGGTCACTGACTGGTCCATCTCTGAAATAGATCTTTATTTTAATTGCCTGGACACTGCATGACCTTGCATGTATTAATTGTTCATTTTTTGCCAAACCAAACCAAACCTATGTTAGTTTACCTTTGCTGTATTTACTACAAGACCTAATAACAGTATACAAATTTTTACAAATGGAGTGGTTTTGTAAACCTACATTTAGTGGAATGGCAAGACATATTTCAATGCTTTTCAAGCTAGCATTGGCAAAGGCAGCATCAAGAGTAAATTCTATATTATCTTTTATTAAGTTGTTTACAATTGAGGTTCATCATAAGTGAGATGCCACATTTCACTGACCAAGTACAGGTGACATTACATGCAATCCTGAGGTTATAGAGTAATTCAGAAGTAATGTAAATGCAGTATGTGAACTACACAGCTCACAACACATGATGCCATTGATGGCAAAACAAGCAGTTGCACAAATTGAATGTTATTTCTTCATTATAAGTAGCAATAAAATGAAAGCAGTTAATTCAAATGGACATAAATCAAGTGTTACCTGTACTAATATTGGCCCATTTGGTGGTATTTTTTTATGTTCAATTTTATTAAACTTTACTATGCTTGTTACATTATTTTAAGTTTTCATGAACCAAAAACCCAAGTTTTGTAGTAAGTTGCCACATTTTTTAAACTGTCTAATTTTTGACAGTTGACAAAAGTTGACATAAGAATCACTTTGGCATCAGTTCATGTGTCCATCCAGACGTTTGTCCATGATTAATCTTAAATGTTCAGCAGTGGGCTTTTTGATATTATTACCAGTTAGTTCAATTAATTCAGGAAAATATATCAAGACTTCTACTCAGCAACACATATTAGCTTTGGACTGTGTGTTCGAATGTACCTGGGGCAGGGGGATGGATTATTTTTTTAACCCCTACTATAATGCAGAGCATATTATGTTTGATGAACATCCGTTTATCTGCTTCACTGTCTGTTGCAAATTTTATTTTGCACAGTAACTTGAGTTTTCCACCAACTGTAATTAACCAAACTTTGAGAATGGTTTGCACTTTGTATAAGAAAGAAGCCTATTGATTTCAGGTTTTAAAGTCAAGGGTCACTGAGGGCTGGCTTGCACTTTGGGTAAGGAAGAACCTTCTTATTTTGAGGATCAAAAGATCAAAAGTAAGGTTTATTGACCAAAAGAAAAAAAATGATTTCTGCAATAATATGTTTTTTGTTCTCTACCACTTACCTTCATCAAAGTTTGTGGATGAATTACACATAGAATAATAAAGAAACCTATTGGTTTTGGGGTACAAAGGTCAATTGTCACTATCTCTGAGAAAATGAAAAGCGTTTTTGCATGGTTTCTTCTGTTCTAAACCATTTACATTCTCCAGTGTTTGAGGAAGGCTTACAGTGGTTGAAGGTGTCATTCATGATTGGCAGTTTTTCTTTAAATGGTTGGGTCTGACACTTTGTACTTTCTTTTGGTATAGTTCTCATTGTTTTCTATTAGAGGTACACCAATAAAACAGTGGCATTCTCTTCTCTGGAGGTAGATTTAAATGGAATAACTTCAAACAATTATCAAATGATAAAGATATTTTAAATTGTTTCAAATGTTAAATTATGCTTAAACTCAGTCAGAATCGTAACAAAATTTGTTTTATTTCATTTGGTGGTCATAAAGCATAAAGTCAAGACTTTAAAAATTACCATCAGTTCCCAACAAACAGCCAGCACTTTTGGTAACATCTAGCTTTATCAAGATCATGTTGCTGAGATTAATATTACTCTTCTTGAATATTATTTGTAGATAAATGGAAATGATTTATAAATATGCATAACAGAGAATAGACAGGGGTTTTTTTTGCAAATACATGTAGCATTTTTACTTGTAACTAGGTTCACTTGCAAACAATATAGACACAGATTAGTCATTGCATCCTTTGCTGGGAGAGCAGAATATATAGCAGGATTATTTGTTCTACTGATTACTCAGAAAAAAATATCATACACCAATTTCTGTAATTTGCATCTTAATCTGACTTTAATGCTATTTCTTGTCAGGAAACTTTAACTTTAAAAACATGGACATCTATAAGATAACATGCAATCTTCCTTGTTTTAGCAAATAAAAATATGTTATAAATACATTATTTTTACATGACAAGGGCTCATACTCAGTAATAAAGAAAAGAGTGAAAGCTTTGTATATTTTACCAAAACAATTTATTTCCCTAGACATCAATGTGAAAATTGGTAAATAGGATTTACAGTTGATAAATATAACCCAAATATGATCCTAAAAATAAAAACACAAGTCCTATCACTAAACAGTCATATAAGAATCCAGGTTCGAGTCCCGACGACATACAAATATGGAAGGTGATGACATCTGATGCAGTCTAGTCTATGAACAACAATAATTCCTCACTTAAATCACAGTCTTTGTTTCCGAATAATTCCAGAATAAATTTCCATGAATATCTTTCAGAATTGTTTTATAAGAAAGTCAATATGTTGAGTGTCTAGGAGAATAAATTATTGAATCCAAAAATCAGACAAAGAACAAAATATTCTGGCAACAAATTTAAAAACAACACCTTATTCTTTCAAGGTTTTGAATGACACTAGTTTTGTCACATCGTCCAGTCAGACCCACTTAAAAACCAATCATTAAAAAGGTTTACAAATGGTGAGTGATTACTTGATGAAAGTATGTCTGTGATTCTGACCAATCATTTTAACTTTGTTGATTTTGTAACCAGGGTAAGACAAACTCAATGATAATTCGACCGTATTACTATTTTGTCTTAAACAGCTTTGTGCTAAAAATATATCACACTACATGTACTAAAAATAGAATCATGAATCTGAGAAAAATATTGCAATTAAATACAATGAATGAAATAAAAAGAATTTTAAACCTTACACACAAGCAATTTAATCACATATACATAACATACATATTAAAAATGTAATATAACTTTATCTCTATTTATTTGTAAAGTGAAATTTCATTAAGCTATAGTTGCAATAATTAGTAAATGTAGTAAAGATTTCCATTGGTTTCCATAACCATGTGATCAGGCCAAACTGTTTATTTCTGTATAAACTATATGAAGAACTACTTTATACCAACGTCTATAAATAAAGTCACATGCAAAGTAACTATTGTCAACACTTAAACAAAATGCATATAAATAAAAAGAGTGGGTTTATATTTTATTTTGAAAATTGAATAAATTGATTTTGACAGAATCAGATTATAAAATATTTGTAACTTTTTGGTGAAAATAAATAATTGTTTCTTTGACTAGATTTTATCTTTATGTAGATTATATTTTGGTCTGTTGTGCCACCAGTATTTTATAATCTGCTGTTATGTTTGAATTGGTAGAATTTTAAAAATTTAACTAAATTTATGTTTTGAGACACTGAACACACTGACCCATCAATATCTGACATGTCTCTGAAGTGGACACACAATATTTCATGAATGTAATTTTCATTACATGCCAGTTGGAAAAAATTAAAATGTATCTTGTAAAAAGGAAAGATGACCAGAAACCAAAATGATCTAAGTCTCTAAAAGAATAAGATTCCTCTCTATGCCAGAGCTAAGCTCAAAATCTACAAACAAAGAAGAATGTTTCTTTAACTGCAGAACGTTAGAAATTATATTAAAATATAGGTATATGGATGTGGGGATTGGTAAGACCAACATTTAAATGATTAAATGATTATATCAGTTGAACCCATTGTCGTGCAAAGTAAGAGGCTGACCCTGATAGTTGTGATGTAGAGGTGTGAGTGGGCTGGAGATAGATCCTCCTTCCCTATTGTAACAGTCAATTTCATTGTCTTACTTTGTTTGACTATGCACGCCCATCACTGTAACCAGTTACCAGTAATCTTAATTTCATCTGTAAATAGCCCATGTATGTAACCAAACCTGTTAATAACAAATACACCCAAGTCTGGACAATAATGGATTGGCCAAAAGGTTGCATTGAACTTGTCATAAAAGCATCAGGTACAACACAACCTTTGCTTTGAATATTGAATTCTGCTCAGCAAACTTTTGCCAATTTAGATAAAATATAAAGAAAATGCTGTGGAATTTCATAACCTTAGATAGCATACCATTGGTGGAATTATGTGTTTGATGTTGGCATAGCTATTACATTATAGATGGAGTCCCCTGTTTTGTAAATAGCTATGCACAAGAAGCCCTGTAAAATTCATACACTTAAATAAGGCTTTAAAACTGGTACAATTTTTTTTTTAAACAAACAAATAAAAATTAAGACTTAAGTTATTAAGAATAGCAATTATAAAAGTTTAATATTGTTTTTTTTTTTCTGAGTTTATCAATATATAAACAAACATTCATAATCTGAATAAAAAAAGGTTACCAAATGCAGTTCAGATATTATTTGCTATGTAATTCAGCAACTGTCAATTTATACCACAATAAGCACAATTAACAACATTAAAGTTTTAATTGTAATCACACAATAATTGTTACACTATCCTAGAAGATAATATTGACTTCATGGTGAATATTAATTTTCTGGTGTAAGAACAATTTCTGACATAATCTTTATGTACCATATATGCAATAAAAATTTAATGTTATGGTTTTAGAGGAAAAATCTTATAAATTGCTGAAATCATTCAAAGATAGTAAATTCAGAACTTTTTAAATAAAAAAAAATGAAAAGTTCTCCATATACAATATTCAATGTGCTTTTTATTTGATTCTAAACACGTATTTCAAATTCAACATAATCTGGTGAATAGTTAATTGCTTTCATTCAGGAAACATATACATGGCTCTTGATATACTTTTATTAAATGAGCCACTTGCTTCTCCCCCTCCCACTATTGTAGATTTATTAAAAGGTCAGGAGAAAGGTAGAGATTCAAGAGAAGGTGAGTAGCAAGTCAGCTGTGATCAAAAGAAAAAGTTAAAAGAAGCTGCATGGATATAAAAATTATATAATAATATACAAATTAATAATAGTTTTGTTTGTAACATTCTTATTTTTTCTTAAAAACTTGAAAATGGACTGTTTCTGATCTTGCTGTCATTTAGCTTGATTTTTTATGCTTTGTTTATTCACTCCATTACCAAATTTGCTATTTTCCTTTCAATATACATTTTGTTAGTGTTTGTATTGAAACCATGCAGTTATGGGAGTTGTTTTCTTCAGAAAATTACTTAATCCATTGTAGACTCTTAGATTATGTGACAAAATGAGAATGTAACGAATGGGTATGGCACTTCACTCCAATTCCATTATAATTAAATAACCAGCTTGTGGTAATGTGCCAATTAAGGATGATACAACAGGCAAGGATGAGAAAAAGCACATAGTCACTACATGTAAAATAATGGTTATATTTTCAAATTTTCACAAGTCACAAGCTCTTATGAAATACACAATGAAAAGTGCACAATTTTTTCATGACATAAATATTAAGATCACATTAGTTTTCCACAACATAAATCATGTATGTCCAATTTACAACAGGTCTTAAAGCACTGAACATTATAACTAGTACTTGTATATTTGTTATTGCATCATTTTTATTCCTATGAATGTTACTGCAGTTTTAAAAATTGTATAAGCATCTTTTATTTTAATTTTTTAATTAAAGACAGAAACTGCAACCAGGTCATTTAATGTCCAGTTTCTCCCAAAGTTCACAATACTTTGTAGGGCTGTTTAAATCCCATGGCCCTATGTCCAAAGACTATTAATTTCCAAAGTTGGGGCAATTAAAATTTTCCAAGTCACTAGTCCAGGACAAGTGCACAAGTGCAACCAAATACCAACAAATCAAGACAAGCCAAATGGCTTACTCTGATTTTAATCCAGCAAGTAAGAGTAATTATATTAATGAATGGAACTTAAAAGACATTAGTGTTGGTTCCTTTATGAACTGATTAAATTACAGTAATTTTTATTTTTAAATGTTTTAAATTGATTACGCAGGTTAACTTACATTTCAAGTGAAAAAATTATAGTGTATGATAATTAATGAGCTGCCTCCATTCATATTTAAAGAACAAAATGTATGTTATCACTTTAGAAGTTTTTTTGCAGGCAAGCTAATATGTATTCTGTGGATAAAAGAAGCTTGCTAAATTGTTTTTACAATGACAGTAATATGAAAGATTTGGAGAAGGAAAATTCATATAAAAAGGAGGAATAAAACAAAAGACTGCAACTGAATATGAGGTAACTATTTTTCCAATGAGACCTAAGCCAGAAACTAATGTATCCAAAAATGTCAAATATGAAATAACTAATAGACAGATGGTTTCAGCCATATTGGGTTGCTTGTTATGCCCAGCTTGAATTTAATGACTTGAATAAAAGATTTTTTTGTGCATTATTGTAAACAATATTTTGAACTAGCACAGGTTGGAAATGTGATTACATGCACTTTCTTCATTAGAGGGCTGCTTTGATAAAATATGGGAGGGAAATCTTGCAGGTGCTATATTCATCAACAGTAATTATAGTTTAGAGTGAAGATGAAGACATTCAAGAAGTCACTGGATTTACCTGTTGAGATTCTTGAACTCTCCACGATCTCTCAGTTACTTATAAGTGTGAATAAGAATTTAGTTCAGTGAACTTAACTACAACCTCATTAAGGAATTAATTGAACCAAGCAACTTTACAAATTCTAATGAAAATTTCAGCAAATGAACCAGATTTTCAAGGACTTCAAACCAGATAGAGCTATCAACTGTTGGCTTAGCACTGGTCCTGGTGGCAGACATGTACATTGACATTTTCTCAGAGCCAGCAATTAATATACCTGAAGAAGCCAAATGTGTAGTCATAACCAATATTTTTGAATATGTTCAGTTAATAAGTAAATTAGTCTGTACATTTTGTTTTATTGGATTAAAGTAAATATAACTATTCAAATTGTGGCATGTGATTGAAATTTTTGGACAAGTAAAAAGTAAGATGGGAATGGGGAATTCTCTAAATCCATTTGTCCTAAACGAGTGAGTGGAAACAAATTTAATCAGCCCGGCTATTAAACAGTAGAGTAACAAGTCATGTTATATAGATGATTGCATAATGACATGATCCTATTAAGAGGTTATGGTGTTTAAGGATATTTGGTTGGTCTTGTAAGTGAACTGTCCAGATTTGTTATAAAGTCTATAAAAGTATATCTCTTAGACAATCACTAGGTAATTGGCTAGTAAGATCTGCAATGAAAGTGAAACTAGTGCTAGGGGCCGTTAATTAGTCAGCTGATCCCAGCTCCAGTAAAATATGTGCTAGGATCATCTCAGCATTCAAGTGTATTCTCTGTTGAGCACAGCTTAAGTAGACTATGTGCTCAGTTGATTCCAACATGCTAATGTAATCTGGGCTGATCCCATCTTAATTAAATCCTGGCAGAAGTGTGTTTACTCGGTTGATCCTATATTTGTGGAATAGAGGTAGGCTGATCCAGGATGAAGAAAATATTTTCTAAAAGAAATGTATCTAATAGACATGACCTTTACATTATTAGTCTAGCTTATGAGTGTCCATAGCAACCCCATGCACATGAACAATTTAAGGGCACAACCCACAATGTATTCATTAATGGGGGTGACAGGCCAGCAAAAATCCATAAGAAACGTTTGATGCCAAGATTCAAAAATCCATTGTCTGCCATTTGAAAACCTAGAGAAGTGACCCATGACATTGTAGGATCATGCAATGTTGCGTAAGATTATCTAAATTGGTTGGCTCTTTGAACTCAGTTGCCAATGTCAATAGTAGGGATAATTCTGCTCATACACCCCCATTTGATCCACCAACAAGCCCAATGAAGACTTCACACAGACGTTTGAGTTCCTCTAACAGCGAGACAAATAAATCCGTAATAAAACCTGCTGCTTCATCGTCAGGCGCAAAGTCTTTAAATTTCACCATGAATGTGTAAGTTGTCTTAAATTTTATCGAATTCGCCGTCTGAATCATTTGGATGCTAAAATACTCTTTTAGGTCTAATGAGTCCTTTTCCTTCTTGGTCGCACTTTGATGTAACGGTTTGGTGGTGAAAGAAGTCAATGATGTTTGTTCCTTCCTTTCTTTTATCTGCGTAGAGTGATTCATCTTTCTCGACGTTCGTCATCGCAATAAAGTGTCGTTCTTGGAAGTTGTCCCATTTTATACTAGATGATAACAGCGTGTCCATAAGGTAAAGTCTTGTAGTCTGGAAGTCACACCGGGTTGCACGTAGTTTGCCATGGCGTTAGTAAATAAACAAATAAGATGTGGCACTGCATTGGTGGTGTGATTGTGAGGCACAGCATCGCACTCGGGTTTCTCGTTGGACTTGAGTCTTATGCTCGATACTTTCTGTTTGAAAGTATTCATCTTCTCTCTTAGACTTGTAGTGAGATCTTCATCGGACACATCCTGATCCTCCTCTTTTTCCAAAAATAAATCTCTGGGATATAGCTCAAATCCTTATTGGTCATCGCCACCGTCTCATCAAAACGTTCCAAACATAATCGTAGTCATCCGACTATTTTGGAGAAGCCGATGGCCATGGCTATGATGGTAGAGCTGACGCCTCTGGAAACGAAGTTTCCTGAATCTAGTTTTTCTGAAAGAAGGTTTCTTGAAATAAAGTTTACATATCCATTATTTATATTACCGATAAACACGCTCACTTTGGCACAGAACACAACCAACACCACCCTTTTATATATTGCGCAAGGTCCAAAACTGCCTATGTTATAAAATCATATGACCGCCATTTAACTGCAAAATAACATGTGTCTACTATTTTTGGTCTGGAATATCCATTAAACTATAGTACTAGGGCTAATGTTTTCTCCTTGCAATTCGTGGGCATGTTAATTGGTTTTGTAGTTGGTTCCGGTACGTCCTGATATCAGTGAATATCTATAAAAGATCAATGATTTCTTTCAGTTTCTCCAGTTACCATCATCTCAAAGTTAAACCAAACCAAGCATTTGAATGGATGCCGTGTAGGTTCTTGGAATTTCTTGTACAACACAACATAAAAAAGTATGCTTAAACACGTGACTCAACACAATATTATCGTTTATATTCGCAGGCATGTGCAACATTTTTCTTCCTTAAAGATTAACGAGAATATGCAATTGTATTGTTTGTTTTAACATAACCTACAAGAATGAATCAATAATAATAATAATAATAATAATAATAATAATAATAATAATAATAATAATAATACACATTTACACACAAAATTTACTCCCGCCCAAGTAAATTTGGAAGTGACATTTAAAAGAGGCAATGAGTATATTCTCCTAAAATCTAGAAATTCAACTCTTAAAAAACTACGTTGAATGTTTTTAAATATTTCAGAAATGATGAATTTGATAGATATATTTGTGAAAAATGGTCAATAATGATTCATATGTTACTTTCCATTGCATTTGCTCAACGCATCACTGATATATTTTAAAACCCACATAATTTCGTTACTTTTGAAAATCTTTCACCAATAAGTTGTGTACATGCGTGTGGGTACTGCGGTTCTCAGTCTAATTATGGAAATAAAAAATGAAATTGTCAAAAGTATCCTGTTCTAAACACTTTAAATCCGTCCACATAGAAAGGCTAGTTATTGAAAGACTACGTATGTGCCCTTGACATCATCGTTGGAAGCTTTTTGAATTGCTGGAAGCCATATTGCCTCGCCTGATGTGTTTTTGTGTCCATTTACAGGTTAGAATCTTCCAGTAAGTTTTCCGGAAGTTGACATTGCAAAGAGCGTAGCAAAGGGGATTGACTGTACTGTTGATGTAGCATAGCCAGTAACCTGCAATAGATACACGGCAGTAAGTAAATTCTTGACAAATATTTATTATTATATTTAATTTAATTAGGGTCTGAGCATCTCGTCTACAAACAAATAGGAATAAAATAAAATAGCACAGGAATATAGTTGTATACATGTATGTTGGCTCTTGTGCAAAACAAATATTACTCTTCTGGGTTTAACGCCATTTTTTAGTGCGTGATAAACTATACTTGGCGGGTAGGAACTAGGAAGCATCTCTAATATTCACATTAGTGGAGACAGAGACTCGAAACCACGCAGACAAAGGTGACATGGCAGTGATTGGTAAAGGCGAGCGCTTTTGAACACTTGGTCACCGGGACACTTGTGGAAGATAAAACAAATGACAAATGCATGGTGTACGAAGATCGATTGATAAGTAGATCGATAGAATGTTGATACAATTTATTTTAATAAGCAATGGAAATCTAAAACCTTGAAACCCTTTTTTCTGGAGAGACAAGTTTTCATTGCAAGTATAATTTTGAACATACGTGAATTAATTTTGTTCACATATGTCACTGAATTGTGTATACTTAATGTTTATTCATAATATCTAAACTATGTCCTCAGTATATGTTTCCCAGTACAGTTTTAGCCGAAAGCGGTTTATTTACGTCCATTTGTTTCAAAGCTCGGTTTACCCTATGCTCCAGGAGCAGAAGTGGTTGTCATGTTAAAAGTGATAATTTAAACTCTCAGGCCGTGGATTGCACCATTGCCAGGATACTTCTGACTATCTGACTGGAATCACGACGCAAAAGGAAGTTGTCCACTTTACTGGAAAAACTTCACCTCTAGCGATGTCTAAATTTGTTCGGGAAATCTCAATTTAGCTTTCTGAATTTAGAGATAGGTGTGACTATGGGTATGGATTTGGACGTATGATTTTGTGTCACTATTGAGTGAAAATCCATAGTTTGAATACCATAAGTGATAGATTAATCATTGGTTATTTTGGTTTTTGATTTTTTTAAACACTTATCATCCATGCTGATAGATCCATAACTCAGTGATATTTGTTTTGTTTCTATTAATCTTGTCGATTACTTGTTGTTGCTAACATGCTATGAGTCGTTCCTGTTAGGAAGCATTTTTCTGATAGCAATTGTTTAGCTCAAAGCGCATTTTTGTGTGAAAGCAATTGTTGAAATTTATTTGCACGAGTTTGGTGTCACATTCAGTAATTTCAGATTATTTGTTCCAAGTAAGGCCTATAAATCATGGGACATGAAATATGAGAGAGAGAGAGAGAGAGAGAGAGAGAGAGAGAGAGAGAGAGAGAGAGAGAGAGAGAGAGAGAGAGAGAGAGAGAGAGAGAGAGAGAGAATAAACAAGCTTTGTAATAAGCAATTTGTATGATAGTCTAAAATGACGCTGGGATATTGAGGGGTTGAAGCTAATTATTGAAATAAATCTTGACATGGTCGTGAGAGAGTTGCAGTAAATGTGAACTGTGCCAGCCAAAAGTTGCATTTATGACATAACGTCAGTCAAACCTCATTTTGCATGCATGTTTCTACTTCCCTATAGACGAGATTAATAAAATATATATTGGGGTTAGTACTTAGACGAGGAAATCCAAGTGCAGCAGTCATTATTTGTTTTTGCGAGATTTTGCAGACCTAAGGGCAAAATATAATTATCTTTAGTGGAGATAATCTTCAATTTAAAAAGGCCAAACGCTCTAAAGGTAAGGTAAGCATTCTTGGGGAAAGATAATCTGCTTAAATATTGCTTTCCCAGATTTCTACGTGTGTAAATAGTGTTTTTAAGTAAGGAGCAACAATGGTGACTAATGATGTATTTCAAGGTGCATACAGTAATCGATATAAACATTAATTACAACACACATCCTAGCAACATGATTCTGTATTGCAGTTTGTATTTTATATTTCTTAAAGCCTTATTTTATGTATTTTTCAAAATTTATGTTATTAATATTTTTCTGATTATATCTCATTTATTCTTTGGAATAATAATGTTTTATTATTATCTGTTCACAGTCGTATTGAAGTGCAGTCTTCAGTGTACATTACAGCAATGCTTACCTCAACGATCTCGTCATTGTGCTTTGAACCTATAGCCTGCACTTCGCCAAAGTCATCTTAAAGTCATGATTCCAGAAGGATAGCTTTAGCTTACACATGCAGGATTAGCCAGCAGCGTGCCCTTTGTGCAGTTCCGAGCACTCGTCAATTCAAGTCAGGAGGGTTCAGTGATTTTCTTGACACAACCAAGCATATTTTTCAGAAAAATATTTCACACTTTTTCTGACAGTCCAGCTCATGATTCTAGCAAAATTATTGATTCATCAGTAATAGCCATCAGGGTCATTATGAACCTCCATTAATCAATGCGTGCTCGCAGTATCCAGTGCCGAAAAATTGGGTGGATAAATATATGTGCCCTCTTTAAACCCAAATCAAATGTTGCGATAATATTTTACTTTCCAAATTTGGAAATATCGTTGATACAAACTGGAAAAAAAATTCCTATAATCTTCAGTATGTTTTCGCATGGCACGTAATGACTGACACGGTCTGTATTTTTCACTGAAGGATGAACCGCGGATAATAATGACCACTTGAAACACTGGTTGTCATTGTTTATAGCGTTCATCCAACTCTGCCTTTTGGCTATTTTGTTCGGCAGCGGAAACCACGAACTTGCCCTTAGCTCATTGTACCTGGACTTGTTAAGGTGAATCCGGTAATTCCTCCGATTATCCAGCCCTTACCGTTGCACTGAAACGTTTCTACATTGTCTGCTACCTCTTTTGCAAATCAGTCCATGTCCAATGCATCAAGAAGAGCACGCAAAAGTAGCTTTTTCTCCTCGTCGATGGATGGTTTGTGGCAACACTAATCATCGTAGTCCTTTTCAGGTGACAGCTTCGTAAAGATCAGTTTGGCAATCACGTTATACTTGACATATTTGACGCTAACGTGCTTTCTGATTTACGAACTTGCTCTGAAAGTGATGTCGTCTATCAACACTAGGATGTATAAATTTGAAGTGATAACTTTTGTCAAACAGGGAAAGGCCTGTTTTCTCTTGCTCAGCTCAGTTGTGTATATCGTGTACTTTCTTTAATCGAATGTTTCGTGCAAATTTAAAATTGGATCCAGCAACGACGAAGTCGATATTTTTATATGTTTTGATTCAAGGTGCTGATTGTCAATAAAGATCTGAGTTATATTTCGGTGATAATTTTTTTTTTTAGAGTAGGACCTAGACGACCATGAAGAAGATCAGTGTAGAAGACGTTTCCACTGCCATTAAAGGCTAACAGGGTTGCGACAAAACTTTTGTGTTGTCAACCGAGATACAGAAAATATAAAAACGAGTCCTTTTCCAGTGGCGATATGTTTAATCACAGAAGCATATTGGCACTCCGTCAACAGGAGCTGATCAAGTCCTTTTTAACGAAACGCGCTAAGTTTAATTAATATGGATTCATTTAAATTTTGCCGACGTAGCAATGTTTTTCTTTTGCTGAGGCGTCAGTGTTAACCCATTGGCACATACGTCAGGGTTTACTAAATTTTATAACAGATGCTATTATCTTTAAGACTTTTCTACGCCGATTGATATGATAGCTGTTTACTAAAGTCATAATTATGAGTTTATGACTAGCACTGTGTGAAGTGGCAACTTCACTGTAGACAATTCCATTGAATGTTTCCAGAGACTACTTCTGACTCCGCCATGAGACACAGTAGTTTTGTTTTAAGCAGCTTGTATACAAACGTTTTTACGAACTAGACTAACGCGCTGATAATAGAGCCACCTCTGGTGATTCTGTTGGTTCTTTTGCGCCTTGTAATACTGTATAAAAAGAGGCTTAAACGTTCTTTACCATTGATTTTATTTAGAACAACGTCGTTATTACATCATTACTTACATCTTTCCGTTCAGCTTTACGACCTGTCCTACGTCACCAACGCGTAACACACGTAAGACTTACCTGGATCTCCAATGGTCCATTGAATCTCGATATCCGCCGAGGAATCTTTGAGACGTTAGGAATGCTTGGACACATCGAAACGGAAAATTTGATATAACATTGCAATATCATCCTGCAATATTTGGTAGCCCGTGTCCGTTCCTGGTGATTTTGCTTCACTTCCATCAACATCATGTACGTGCGCACGTGATTTCTCGTGGCGACGGCAAAATTGCACACGAATTCTCGTTTGGGATATTGTTTCGAATTAATGTGGACTGGAAATATGAATATATTAAGATGAATGAACACATGCTTATTTTTAGTTTCTTTGGTCATGCATGCTGCTAATTTAAACGTAACAAACACGTGCTGATGAAGATCGATGGCTGGATTATTAGCCAATCACCACGATATCGTTTGCTATGCCTAGGAAAATTGCTGCATGGATATCCGATTTTTCTTTCAAGTAAAGTATTTTGGTGAATTAAGCGAGTATGACTTCTAACTCAGACGCATGGAAAGAAGAAGGCGTACTTTTAGGCACTCATCGCGAGTCACTTGATCGTAAATTGACCATCATAAGGAGCTCCGGCCCCAACTGCGCAGTACTGGGCTAGGAGAATCCCGTTTGAGAATCTACGAACCTACCTGAACAACGACCATACGTTGTTTTGAAAGCGTGACCTTAATTTCAGCATCAGCAGTCATCACTCGCTGATGGTTATCTTTTTTGGCAATGACCTCAAGAAAAGCTTTATTAGGAAGCAGATACACATCCTCGGTCTGCGTCTCCATTTAAGGTAGGTACTAGTATTGATATTTAAATGTTCGTGTAGTCGTCAACGGCAGAGTCCTCTTTCAGCTTCAGGTAACTGAGTGTAAATCTCGAGTAAATGTTGTTTTTTTTAAACTATCGTACTGCTATAATAATTATCGCACAGTGATTAAAAATCAAGCCAGCAATAATTATTAAAAATCACAAGAGCACCCCGAGGTCACCATTATCTTTTCAGGCAGTATACTGCAATGATGTGACCACTAGCCGGAATGCGCGGCACATTCGTAGGCAAAGGAGTTGTCTACATGTTTCTTTCCAGTCTTGTTTGTCAATGCACAATAATCAGCCTGGAAATTTACGTTTCGAGATATCGTGATCATATGTTGCTGTGTTGTGGCCCAATATAAAAACCCATTCTTGTTCGTAGTGACTTTAAAAAAAATTGTCTCTAGATCTCGGCGGAAGCATTATGGTCTAATTCAATGGGTGAGCTTCAGAATGGGAAAACTTACCGATCGCAAATCGAATAACTACGCGGTGAGGTGGAGGTGGAGTAGCTAGGATTGATGGGGTGATGGTTGGGGTGGCAGGTAGTAGCATGCTGCGAAAGGATGGCGTGGGGGTTAAAGTAGTAGGCTTAGGTGGTGTGCTATAAGGGTGGACGAATGTAGATGGGCTGGTAGGAAGAAAGTGAGCTTACATTTTGCTTTTGCCATTGTCACCTGTGCTACAGATGCCAAGTCTACTCAGATTACGGTTGATGTCATAACGCTGTTTGAGTATAGTGTTGCCATACGGTGTTATAGTAGGGTCATTGTGTTGCGAAATTGAGGTACATAATGGATTCCTTTATTTAAAATTATTTTTCATCTGCACTTTTATCTGTTATTCGCTTGGACAGAATGTGCCTTAACCTCTCACCGGTGTGCTCTGAAAAAATCTATATTTCTTTAGCTTGACTCATTTTGTATACCGTCTGTCAAATTCTAAATGATTTCTGTTTATTTTGCATCCTTTTCTTCTATGGTAGCAAGTTTAAACAGCTCGTTAAAACATCAACTTACCCACTTTACCCTAGAGGATCCGCTGAAGTAACACGCACGTTACGCTCAAAGATTCTTCAGCACGTCCTCGCGCAGTCGCTTAAGGGCGATATCCTCAAATGACAAAATGTCTCTATACGCAAATCAGCTACGTTGAGGCCAGCACAGCTGCCATCGGCAAGTATATTCCGCAAAGACTATTCGATATTCTCATGAACAGATTACGTTCGCGGAGAAACGCCATGAAATCGGGTTTACTCTCAGACGTCGCGGCGTGTAATAATCCTTGAAATCTTCCGTTGATCTACAGCCGGGATGGTCTCTAGTGATCGAATTTACGTCATGGTTGTCTAGTCCGGAAAACAACTCAAGACATCCCGTTTTATGACGAACGTATTTCGACACGTCTTAATATGATTGTGTCCAGCAAATGCTGCTGCAGTACTTCTTGCGTCACAGCGAAAACATGTCATCAAACACGATAATTTTATGAAGCGGGCGAGATTCTTAGTTTTCATCTTCGACCGTTTCCATCTCGAGATCATCCATAAGGTGTATAGCATCCGGCTGGGTGATAGTAAAGACGTCCGTGGATGACGGTGCAGTCGCCAGAGACTCGTTAAACTCGAATATCCATTTTTGTCCTGATATGGATTCAGTGTATAAATCACGACGCGGTCGTAATTGAGTATGTTGTTCAGCAATAGTTCATCAGCAGATTGGTTTTGTCGTGACCCTTACGACCCACAATCATGTAATGGCAAAAAGCATCCAAAAATGATGCTGATGCTTTGTTCTTTGCTTTGGTATCGAAATCAATAAATATGTATCATATCCTACACTTTCTTCGGCATGTTCTTGGTATCATTGGGGGACGCCCAGAAAGAACTCGAGATAAAAATAAATCACAGCGGGGACTCGACACACGGCAGCTCACACATGAGTGGACACAGCATTACCAACCTGGAGGACGTGAATTATCCGAAGCTGGACGTTAATGCCTCCAGATGGTCGTACGTGATGAGATTTATCCTAGGGGAAATTGTTCCTGACGGAGAAAAGGGGAAAGTAGTGGCAGCATGACAGCAGGATTTTGTACGGTCTTTTTGCACCTGTCGACCGACTGGCTCTCGTGGATTCGCATGCTGTCACTGCGAAAATATATGGAGGTGGAGCTGTAAAAAATACGACAAAACCGGCTGGACAGTTTCAGAAATGCTACCGTGACGGGAAATATGTCCATGGCAGTTGAAGTCACTAGCAATCATCATGACCTCACCAGTTTTTGGCACCACCTCAACAATTTTTAGACGTGCTGGAGTGTACAATATGCTAAATACAAGAACTACCACTTTGGAACCTTGGACCCTTCTCTCTGCATCGACAGAAATGCCAGTAGAAAGTACACACCTATCATTGTTCAGACAATTGCGGAAGGTTTTAGAATCAATCATGTTAGCTATCAATAGCAGGTGGACATCAAAACTCAGATAGCATATAATGACACTGATGGTGGGACAAAAATTATACAGACTACCCATTGCAGTCCGTATAAGTTGTATATGGAAACGGGGAGGGGGCGCTCACCAGAACTCTCACCATGACGGTAGGAACTAAACTCGTGGTGACGTATTATTCACCCTTAGCGAACAACGACGTAACGAAGTAGCCAGGAAAGTGTACACAGATATGTGACGCGTCAGAAACAACTAGTGGTACATACTTCTACTCATTGGAAACACCAGACACCGATGTGGAGTTTACCTTTTCGCCTAGTCAGAATTCTCGGCGGATTTCAGAGCTTTCTTCTCGGCGTCTAATCATGTTGTCTAGGAATTGGCGACGGCTGTGGTCACATTTAATTTTTGGCAAATGTAGCCATTTGTAAATTTCAGGTGGGCAGACGAAACAGTGGGTGGAGCGAATTCTCACATGGAGACATTACAGACGACGTGTAATGAAAGTCTCTGAATATCTGTGCTCGAGTTTTACTTTTCCGTCTTCAGCTGGTACACAAAGTGCTCTACACTTAGGTTTACAAAGCTCATCGAGAATGTTCTTATCTTGGGCTGAGCTGTTTCCACATTTTTACCATTGATGAGTTAATCAGAAGCCAAATAATATAGTTTAACCATGGCCGATATCGTCTGAATGGCTATCGAGCTTTATCAATTATATTTCAACGACACCTACAGGCAGGAAGCCTTTGACGCTGAGGATATAGACATTGGTGACAACACCCTATATCTACCTATGTCACCATCGAAAATCGTAAGGATCGCAAGGATGCCATCATGAACACTTGACTACTTAACATACATTATTTCACTTACAGCTCAAAACCACACTCACCAGTGACAAGAGTCCATTTTTTTCAATGGAAGTGAACATATTGTTCAAGGAATGGTCATGAACTATGTCCGGAACCGATAATATTCAGTCAACTTATACCTTTTTCTATCATACGGCAAAGTTTTAAGCAGTACACATTTGGTATTCTGTGCATTTCCTTAGCGGTCTCAGCCACTGTTTTGTTGGACACACAGTACTATTTATATGGAAAATGGGAAGTAGTCTGGAAACGGACGAAGATGAAATAGAGTATATATGGATTTGACTGGCCAGGATTTGTACATAATGAAAGTCAGATTTTAGTAAAAAGAATCTTTTCAGAGCTTATCCTAGTTGTTTTAAGTATGGAATTTCATTCCTTTACCATTCTTGAGTTTGAAAAACTTCACTTAGGTGCGAAATTGGAAGCACGTTACAAACACATGTACGTCAAGAAAATGGCTCGGTTTATATCCTTTTTATCTACAGAGAATCTGTCATGCTTGATGCATCTGTACTGATAAACATAGGTATGATCATGAGCACTCATAACTTTAAAGTTGATGAATTTTTAATATCATGGAGTTTACATATGTTTATTATTGGAGCCCAAGTCGTCTAATAGCAGATGCATCAGTTGATACATGTAGGGAAGATTATATTGGTCAGAATTAAACCATGTGATCAGATCCAGATGTGTTTATTTGTGTACAAACTGTACGGAGAACTACTTTAAACTAATTTCTATAGAGTCAAGGGCAAAGTGCCTCATGTAAACACTGAATTAGAAGAAATACATGCTACATACCTTTAAAACGAAATAAAACGGCAGATTTTTATTTCATTTAGAAAATTAAATACATAGATTCAAGAATCAAATAACAAATGTTAGTACTTTTTCTGAAGACAAATAATTCTTGGACTAGATTTGCAACAAGAAAGAGAAGCTAAATAATCAGCCAAGAAGTACATTTGGGGCTATCACACTTTCATTGCAGCTCATTACAAATGAATTTATAACCATAAGTAAATGCATATAGGGACTGGAAGGAAGGGATTCAAAGACAAACATTAGAAAAATTGAAATCACAGTTCTACATTGTAAGACGCCGTTGGAGATAGATCACGCTTTTCTTCATCGTAACTGTGAGGGTTGCTATCTTCTACTAGTTTGACTATTGGGCCCCCATCACTATATTAATTTTCCGATAGTCTTATTTTTTTATTTGTAAGTAAACCCTTTAGGTAGCTTAAAATGTTAATGAACACGAACATAGTTTTGCAGAAATGAAAATTTGTTACGTTTCAGGACAATAACGATTTGGTTAAGTCTCAATGAACTCATTATTGTATCCATTCTAAGAGTCATTCGTATGTACAACAAAACAATACTTCCTTTACTTTGAATATTGAACTTCCACTCAAATCACATATGCCAATTTAGATAAAATATTAAGACCCTGCTGAAGGATTTTCAAAGATAAGATTGCCTAGCATTGGCAGAATTGTTAGCTTTTGTCCTGACGTAGCTATTACATTATAGTTTGAGAGTCCCCTGCTGTATCAATAGCGACGTAGCATATGCCTTCGGCAAGAATTAAAGCACTTAAATAAGGTTCTAAAACTGACAGGAAATATCTTTACATAAAATAAAATTGAAATAATAATATTGGAATCTTACGAGTGTAATGTATTTTCTGAGCTGATCGTGGTATAAACTGACAGGTTATTCTAAGATATAAACTGACAGTTTATACCACGATAAACTTAGAAAAAAACCCATTAAACTCTTAATTAAACGTCATTCATACTTTACACTGAAAATCTAACCTATTAAGCTCTATCTTAATTTAAGTAGGTTGTTTTGCTGTTTGAAAGTGACACTTGTATACACAATCAGTAATGTGAGAAAAAGAATTCAGCACACCGGAGAATTGACTTGCTCATGGGAATATGAGTTCGCCTCAAACATAATATTACTTTAGGAGTAAGAACAAAATGATCCGTGCATATGTATATGACGTCATGATATGTTATTGTAGTTATCATATCCAAAGTATGTGATGTTTTATTAAATGCGAGTAATTTTGTTTTAGTAATTTAAAAAAATGATTGTATTTGTCGTACTTACCGACTGCATAAAGGGTTGGGTCTATGCAGTGGTTGCAGAATGCTAAAACGATAGTAAATATGCTGTACGGCGTCCACGTAACGATGAAGGCCATTAATATTGCACTTAATGTTTTGGCTGCCTTTCTCTCCTGTCTTTTCTCTTGTGTTTTACTGTTAGCATTTTGCTTTATTACTTTATTTGCTACTTTTGCTACTAGTCGAGCTTGAGACGCAGATTTTAATGCGTCATAGGATCGAGTTCTTCTGCCTAAAGCCGGCGTCCCACATGGCGGTGGTAATGATGTATCTTTTTGTCGCTGGGAATAGCCAATAGTGGCCGTTTGTGTACGGTCCTTCGATATATATACACTTTCATCTCCACACACGTGCTTAAGTTTCCTTTCATTTTTGAAAGAAATTAAGGTTGCATCCTCAAATCGAATTTCATCATCAAACCTTACTTCTTGTATTTTATTTTTAAACCCTTTGGTGTTTTCTTGATACCGTATAAATTCACTAGATTCTTCTTCCTTGTCTACGTCGTCATCGGAATACATCCGAATAGAAGGTATTTCATCTGGGCTATCTTTGCTGTTGTTGGAAAGTTTTATTATAACAGTATATGTGGACTCTTTCGATTCATTTGATCCATTTCTTCTAATTAAAGGCTGAATGCACGGGTCTGCAGCAGGCCACAAATTACTTTGGTGACTGCCACTTGCTGTTGTGTCCAAAGCTGGAGAAACTAAAGAAACACTATTGCTATCAATTAAACTCGGCGGAATTAAGTTTCTAATCAGTCTGTTGGAACTTCTGGTTGTGCTTTCAAGTGGCGGTTGAAGTGGTGTTTCTGTTTTATGATTTTTGTAAATGCTTCCAAGATAGCTGGATAAATTGTATGGATCACAATCGCCAGATGATGACACTTGTGGATCACTCGTGCTAGAGTCATCTGGCATATCGACATCCCTATCAATGATTCGACAGCAACTACATTTATTCCAAAACGAACTTAGTTCCCTAGATGATGTTTGGAACTCAAAATAATCATCTGCCAGAAAACCGGGAGTTCGTCGTATCGAATTAACCTCTTCTTTGCTAACCTTATATTTATTTCCTTGTAGCATAGGTATTCTTTTCTCCCGTTTTCTCGTTTCTCTATAGATTTTGAAGTACAAAATGGTCATGATCGATACTGGAATGTAGAAGGCAGCAAAAGCTGTAACAATTGTTATAATTGCATTGGTGGTCAGAAATTGTATATAGCATTCTCTTTCGGGAACTGTTCTCTTCCCTTCTATATATGGCCAGCCAAAAATCCATGGCGTCCATAATATTATGGATATGGTCCATGCACAACCGATCATGATGGCCGCCTTCTTGGGAGTCCGATTTACTCGATACGTAAGCGGCCTTGTTACAGACAAATATCTATCAAAACTTATTATCAGGAGATTGGCTACAGAAGCATTGCTCATTGTATAATCCAGTGAGAGCCATAAATCGCATAATATCGGCCCTAAAGGCCAATGTCCCATCAAGAGATAGACTGTATACAATGGCATTGAAACCATACCAATGAAGAAATCTGCTACCGCCAGGCTAAGTAGAAAGCAATTACTTATTGTTCGTAGTTGCTTATCAGTTCTGAAAGCTATGATTACTAAGAGATTGCCACATACTGTGAAAATAGACAGAATTCCCACCACAATTGATATCAATATAATTTTTGCAGTGGAATGCAGAGACGTCAAATTTGACGACTCTGTTGTTTCATTGTTATTGAAAACTTCAGTTGAATTAAGTATCACAAAGGTTAATTCTGGTATTGAAAAAAAAACAGAAGTCATCCCATTCCACAAATTTAACGTAGACTCAGTTTTACCTAGTTCAAGTTTATCACCTACATACAGTTTCATTGTAATCGGAATGCTCCAATTTTCATCCATTGCTCACTGCGGCGGCGGTTTATCATTCCTCAGATGCTGTAAGAGACAATTTTAATATTTGCACTGTATGTTGTCGTCTACATAAACATGACATTTCACGAGAACTGACTTTAAAGAACAAGTGATTAACATTTTCTTAATCTGAAGAAAGACAAAATTATAAAGACTCACGCGCAGTTGTATGATATTAATTTGGGAGTATACATTTATGTCGTTGACAAGTTATATTGACAATGATGTAGAACAAAGTTAACTAGCATTTGAAAAAATTATAATGAAGGCTTTTGTATACTTTACCTTCAACGAGTATGGTCGTATTGCAATTTTTACTTTTTACTTGAAATAATATATTGCTCTAATGATCTCATTCATTTTAATTGTAAGAACATTAAACATGCTCAATACAGTTCATGTTGCTAAATAAAACACAAAGAAAAATGACATGCATCTTATGACATGAGAAATGTGTACCTGTTACTTTCTTGGAATGATATTAAGGACTTATATTTAAAATAGGGTTTTATTACCATACATTCCTATTTGCTCTAAGTTATATCTCATTTTCAAGGATTCATGCAACAGACACAGAAATAGGTCAACACACAAATATACACACATACATACATACATACATACATACATACATACATACATACATACATACATACATACATACATACATACATACATACATACATACATACATACATACATACATACACAACTGAGTGTGAGAGATAGTACCTTCAGAACAGCAAACCATTTGTACAGGACATGAACAAGTCAAATTCACTTGAATCAGGCTGTTTTATATACCTCTGTTTTTGGTAATCGACACAACTTGTCATTGTATTTGATGATCACGTCCCAACACAATTTTATTCTATTACTCAATACTTGCAGGTACACTATTTTTGTGCTGAATTATTTCTGAAAATAAAATGCAATAGTAGTATTTTGGCATGAGACGTCTCATGTAAAGGCAGTAAAGTCATCTAGAGACAATTAATAATACATGTCAGATCAAGCTGTCCGTTTCTTTAAAGTTTTCTATCATAACCAATCTTGCAGGCTTCAGATGTGTCTCGACCTGATTAAAGAAAGCAAAGTGGTATAAGATTCTAAATAAAACAGTAAGTGTATTCGCTCAGTGACGTCTCAACACACTTATAAGTCAATTTTAACTCCACACAACATACAAGAAAAAGGTATTAAGCAAATAACATTTGACGATTACTTCTAATAAACTGCATAAGTCAGGGTATTTAGTTTATTACATTTGATACACATCTGCGCATGATATTTCGACAAATTATTTGCTGTGGAAGTATTATAAGTAGTAGTAGCAGCAGCACTAGTAGTATACTACAAGTTTATCATTTTTAGCATAATCAGTCTTTGATATAACGCTAGACATAATAGTCGTGTTATTCTAGCCAACTGGAATATTGGAAACTTCTACCCTATCAATACCTTATGTGCGAGTTTGACAACTAACTTCAATGCGTTAATTAGCCATTATATATATATATATATATATATATATATATATATATATATATATATATATATATATATATATATATATATATATATATATATATTTAGTTACATATAGGTTCAAAACACAAAATGAGGGAGATAGGGTCGTACAGCTTTATGTTAAAATAAAGCTTAAATCTTTACAAAAACTAAACTACAAATCAATGTTGCTTATAGTACCAAGGCCAGCTACATAACTTCCCGCTCTCCCACTCTGATCTTGTATTAGTAGGGGTTAGAGATGAGGGATTGTAATTAATTTAACATTTGTGTCTTATTCAAGGGCATGAACTGGTTCAGGCTCAGTTAGCAGTGGGAAGATAAACAACATAATTGAACCTGTTGACAGTCTCTGGTATCAAATATCCGGAATGTTGGGATTAATGTTCTCGTCAACTGTCATTACTAACGGCAAGAATTTGATACATGTACTAAGAGTGAAATCATACTGATAACAGCCCCATCTCTTTTTAAGAGGAAACTTTTATGTTTTCGATATAATATTCTTAAAAATAATTTGCCGGCTTTGTACATCAGTAAAATGATAAAACTTGCATAAAATTTATGTTACTAATTAGCGTAACTACTGTTAACTTCTATCTTGAATTCCATCAGTGATCATCCAGAACAGTGGAAAATTATCAAATTGTTTATCAACTATATCCGCAGAAATTTCTTATGATTTAAAAAAATAATAGAACACACTGAAGTTCGAAAACTGGAATGGTGAGCTATTCTAGTCGGTTTTTCAGCACCTTTTAAGTGTATTACGCACGCCCGCATCTTTTGCCAATTAATTCCAACATACACCAATTATATGCTCGATGATCCATCTGCATTTCCATGTTGTTTGCCGCTCCTGTGCTTTATAATGAAATTGTAAAGCTGGAGTGCCAGACACCATTTACGTAGAAGCTGATTCTTGATTCGAATTTGCCAGTGGATTGTGGTCAGTCACGATTTCAAATATTGTCCCTGACAGGTAATACCTTAACCAATCAATCGCCTTCACGATCGCAAGACATATTTTTGCTCTCGTGGAAGAAGTTCCGGCTTAGATAGGCCACCGCATGTTCTTCACCGTCCATTATCTGGTTTACAACACCAATTGCTGTGTCACTAGCATCTGTCTGAACGATGAATTTCCTGCTGAAATCTAGCGCAATAAGGACTGGGGTCTTAGTAAGAGCATCCTTCAGCATTTTACAGGATCGGACGGTGTCTGCAGCCCATACATGTATATTTGGTCTTCCTTTCTGTGTCATGGAGGTTAATGGTACTGCTACTTCGGCAAAGTCTTAATGTAGTATCCAACCATTTCAAGAAATTAGCATATTCTCCTTTTCGTTGTGGGTAATGGAAACTCGCGCATTGCTTTAACTTTCTTGTCGTATGTCTTCCTCCCTCAAAGATATGCTCGCGGCATTCGATCTCAGCTGCTTCAAATTTCGCACTTTGATGGCTTTATTGTAAGGCCATCTTTCTGTAAACTTTGCAGCAAAGCACGCATATTGTCTGTATGTTCTGACCAAATATTCTTCGACACAATGATGTTGCCAAAATATGTTGCGCCATTATGTATTCCAGACACAGTAAGTCGATGAGTTGGATGAAACTGGCGAGTGTCGTTTTCATATCCAAAGGCATAATCCCTTAAAAATGCGTTGTCTAGGACTTCTGCTTCACTTTCAGATGGCAAGGCTTTTTCTCTCACACCAGTCTACGAGCTGTCATTCTTTTGATACTGAGAAATCAATTCTACATTAACACTGTGCAGCTGATTAAGTGACATGTTCTTGCATCATCATCATCTTCACGATGGATGTCATCTTCATCCTCATCTGGACCATAATCAGTGTCTTCGTACGAAAATAGTTTACACATATTTACTTTGTCCAGTTCATAAGATCGGACCCCACCTTCTTTTATTTTTCTTTCACTTTTTTCAGCTTCCTCTTTCCGCAACCTTGCTTGCTTCCTTATTACTACCATTGTCCTTTTTTACCTTACATAGATCGTCCATACCCAAGTCAAATACCAGTCCAACCTGGACATGACCTTTGTAGTATTTCGTGTCTAATTATACTATGGTTAATTTCGCCTCAAAATGCTGTCTAATGACAGTGCAAAGTGTCATGCTTTGCCTTTCAAGGATACATGACTTACTGACTGGGTCCTCACGTATAAAGGTCATGTCTGCACCTGAATCTTTAACAAACAATACTTCCTTGTTGTTCCCTGTTCCCTGTACGTTTATTAGCCGTTCACCAATGTTTTTCTGGACAAAGTAGATTGCTTAATTTTGTTTATTTCTGCTGGGACAATCACGACTGGAACAATCACGCAAAACATGACTCTTGTGGTAACATTTATAGCACTTTTTGTTTCCATAGGATCTTTCTGTCAAATCAGTTTTCTTTGACTGATGCAAGCTCGGTTATTTGCTAGTTGTCGGCTATGCTTATGGTTGAACGTGCAGTCATCGATGGTCAAGACGTAGTCCTCATCATCATCAACAGCAGACCCATTGCTCTTATTACGCCTTATCCACTTTCCTGCACTGGCGGAAGAACCTTCAGTGAATACTCATCTTCTAAACATTTGTGTGGATCACGACTATCAATGAACCGTGTTAAATACTGCTCTATACGTGTCATCAAATCCCTGTACGTTTCGTTAGCATCCCTTCTTATTCTAACTAGCTTCCTAAAATATTCGTGAGGTCTTTTCCCAAATATATTTATCCCTACCTTTCTTAGCTCAGCAGCGTTCAAAGTTGCAGGGTTTTCATTTTTTCACTCCATTGTGCATTATCAGCCATGGCCTTAAATTCCAAGAGAAATGTAAGAATATATTGTTTCGCTTGATGATTGTAAGTTTGAAGTTTGACTTTGAATGGGAGGCTTCTTTTTATGTACGTATTTTTTGATGTTTCAACCTTTATATCCCTAACTCCAGCTCTTTAAGTTTAAAATTGTGCTCCATTCGCAACTTATCCCTTTCAAAGCCTGATATCTGTCTTTCAAATGCGAATTCTCTCTCTCTCTCTCTCTCTCTCTCTCTCTCTCTCTCTCTCTCTCTCTCTCTCTCTCTCTCTCTCTCTCTCTCTCTCTCTCTCTCTCTCTCTCTCTTTTCTAACTGCAACCGATGACGTTCACTTTGCTTGTTGGTGTCTTTGGATGTTTTTAATATGCTCTGTGTTTTATTTAATCTGTGATTTCTTTCATTTTCTTACAGGACAGAATGCTCTTCCTCTGTTTCCATGTCATCTCCTTCTTCACCACTGAAATCTCCTTCAATATCTGTAAATTGAACATTTCGTAATTTCTCCAGTCCACAAAATATATTTTCGTTTGGTAAGTGTGTTTTGTCTTTATGGTCCCTGTCTGATAAATTTTGTATCCGGTGTTAGCAGGCCACTTCAAGTATCCCAGTCTATTGTACCGAAAGTAAAGAAAATTGTTGCTTTCATTATAAACACTTCATATTTTTATTAATAGGCTCTCTAGTCTCAGCTAGGTGTCGTTCACAGTTACACCTATAGTTTTATTTGGACGGATTCATTAACATTAATCGACACTTCATGTTGCTTTGTAAAACATTGCCAAATTGTTACTTCGGGTAATCCAGCTCATTTCTTATCCAATATAGTTGGTAATTTGTATGTGTGTCTACACAACCAAGCAGTTATGTCAATAATCTTGGAATAATGAACACTTACAGGTGGTTAACCCAGCTTATTAAATGCATATTATTCAACAAAATAGTTATTATATGGCTCTAAAGCCAGTGTACACCTATCAATGACTGAAAAAGTGCTGCAAAAAAAAAAAAAAACACATAATAATAAGCGGAGAATAATCAATGGAATATGCCCACAATCTATTTAGCGGATTTCTTTCCATACCCTACGTCACGATCGCTCTGGTGGCGTTAGTGGTTAGAGCGTCCCCTCGGATGTAGGAGATAGCAGGTTCGACCCACGAAGCGGTTATACAAAAAAAAAAAAAGACTTAGGACTTGTCGGCATGGTCTCAGGATAATGTAATTGGGTGGGACACCTTGCTATATGTCTACGGCATGATTCCCCAGTATTAGATATCACTGTAAACTGCCACACTGCAGGCATATCGTGGCGATAACACTAAAATTGTTAAAGGGCGTTAAATATTGCTATGAAATACGCATAACAGATTTTACACAATTAAAAATAAGCTTTCAATGGAAAAATTTTCAAACGCATAGTCAAATTACCGTAAGTAGTGACGTAACAGCGTATAAATGGATCTATGAGAAAAATTAACAAATTATCCAATTTAAATGACGGAAGTTAAAATATTATAACTCCTCAATGTCAACCGATGTCTGTACATTGTTAAATCATACAATAACATGTATGGTATTATCATACAATAATCAAATTCAGATTTATTTCCATTTGTGGTGCCAATCTTGTTTCCCTGTTCTTATCGAGCCCACATTACCGTTTCTAAGATAGACTGATACATCGATTAAATTCTCTACATCTCAGTTTGAATAAAACAGCACTTTAGATAATTTAATAAATTCCAGAGCAGTAGATTTGCAAAGCGTTATACACGTATCAGTATTTTCATTTCGGGGTATAGACAAAACAAACAATTCATTCTTCGGGGACACTTCTGACGTCAAAGATTTAATCTCATATTTTTGTACGTTCTCTTCGCATATCGAAAACATCTTTTGGCGTGCTGCACCTCAAAAGGAATAGACCTTACAAAGTTCTGCCTCTGTTTATATTCAGTTAACTCAAGACATATAAGATTTATTCAGTAATAATACACATTACTGTTATCAGGGTAATTAATTAAAATTACAATTTTTTATTAAAAAAGTGTTGTACTTGATTGACATTACAATAATTTAGTCACACTAAATTAATCAATTACAACTATTTTTTTTTTAATTTCAAATAATTATATTTACATTTACATCTATTGAGTCTGTCACAATTCGCAGTTATCATTGGTTAATTCACGGTGAGTGGTGGTGGCTGTGTGTGTGTGTGTGTGTGTGTGTGTGATGGATTTTTAACGTAGCAGTTTATTTAATAATATCGCTACCATGGCAGTTTATAACGATGTCTAGCACGGGGACATCATGTCGCAAGGTGTGACATCATGTACACTAAGTCATATTATCCTGACACCCGGCCGACCAGTCCTAATACTAACACATCAATGCCTACCGCCTAGCGAGGCAGCTGTTACTACTGTCTTATAAGTATTTGGTATGACTTTGCCGCGATTCAAAACCGAGTCCTCCCGTATCATATGCGGACTCTCTAACCACTTAAGTCACCGGACAAAACGATTTTCTTCGTACTAGAGGTTCAACATAACACAATGAATACAATATCAGTTTGCTAATTTCACAAAATTTGTAAACAGTTCTTTTCTTGTCCTCTTTTTATCAGCTTTTGTCTAATAGTACTAATATGTCACAAGTTGTCAATTGTAACAATGACAAATAGTAATTGTAAGTATAACTTTGGATTACGTTTCCAGAATTTGTAATCAGTTACAAGTACTGATAACTCTGTTTAATTACAATCACGACTTTATATTTAAAGCAATCAGTTACTTAAAAGGTCGATTCTGAAATGATAAAATATATTACCTACGTTCATTGGAAACTTCGGACCATTTAAACTATGCATTTTTAACATGAAAACAAATTGTGTGATACAGATGTTATGTTCTCAACGTACCTGAATTATTCATTTGATGTTTGTTTTTCTAGGGTTGTTTTGTTTTCATATAAAGCGAATTATTCTCTCTCTCTCTCTCTCTCTCTCTCTCTCTCTCTCTCTCTCTCTCTCTCTCTCTCTCTCTCTCTCTCTCTCTCTCTCTCTCTCTCTCTCTCTCTCTCTCTCTCTCTCTTAACTATGGAGAAATACGGAGACGATGAGTGGAGGTGGGGATAAAACAATGTTCAAATTGTACTGAATACAGACAAATAATTTTACCCGTAAATAATGATGCATCATCGTCGCGATTCCCGGCATCTGATATAACTGACGTTGTCAGCAGTAAATGAGAGGTTATTTTTTCCCCAACGGCTTTAAAACTTCAAAATGAAGAGTATAGCAAATCTATTTTGTTTTATGTTTATGTATGGATGTATTTATGTATGAAGATAGGTAGTTAAGTAGGTATGTGGACAGACATGTAGGTAGGCAGACAAGCATGTACGTACGTAAATGTATGTATGTATGTATGTATGTATGTATGTATGTATGTATGTATGTATGTATGTATGTATGTATGTATGTATGTATGTATGTATGTATGTATGTATGTATGTATGTATGTATGTATGTATGTATGTATGTCTTAGCTGGCTCTAACAGTTATCAAAAGTGATAGTTATCTATTTATGTTTTTGAATTATTTATTAAATTTTACTACGAGTATCATATTACCTAAGAAAGGTAAGGCAGTTCTGAAATGTAAAGATATAAATTGAAAGCTTAAATACTGATGAATAGTTTGTTTTTCAATCATCTGAAGAATAAGGGAAACAAGATTTTTGCCGTGGAAATCTTTGAATAACCTTTTCTTCAGAACATAATTATTTAAAAACTTTCTTACGAAAAAAGAGGAAACAATTGATTTAAAATACTTCAGTTATATAAATATGTACAGGTTATACTACACCCTTTATATGTGACATTGCGAGTCAGAAATGGATGTTCTCACTTAACTTTCCTGAGCTGTGGGTTTTAAAATGCATGATTGTTTTTAGACATTGTGTGTAAAAACGATAATAGTAGTTGTATTATTATCGGGGGTCACAGCATGTCACACTGATGGCTATAGTTCTTCATTGAGTTCAAATAAAAATAAAAATGAAAGCTTCTGTCTCATATGGTATAAGTCCAGACATTTGAAATAATATTGTTCTAGTTATCAGTGGATAGTGTTAGTGCATGCAAAATGATAGGAAATGACTTCCTGGGTCTTCACATGGATCAAACAGTTTATACCTTTTATAGTTCTATTCTAACCTATATTATATCCAAACTATGACACTAAATGGCGTTTAATTATATTTGGGCACACCTTGTTGTTTGGTTAATACATAAAGAACCACGCCTTGAAATCCACAATCCACATCCAACATTAAGGACTCATATTATGCAGGAATAATTTATTTCAAAATAATAATATTAAATCTTTCCCAAAAAAATACGAAAAACTGGAAAGTTAATCAACCACACTATGAACTTTGATCAATTTTCAGATTTTAGCTCAGGTGGCCTAGTGGTTAGAGTGTCCCCCTCGTGGGTTCAATCTCCGGCCGAGTTATACCAAAGACTTTTCCAAATGGTACTAACATCTGCCTGGCTTGGCGCTCAACATTAAGAGGTTAGTGTTAGGACTGGTCGGCCTGGTGTCAGGATAATGTGACTGGGTGGGACATCATGCTACATGTCTGCGGCATCATGCCCCGTGCTAAAACAGCACTATAAACTGCCACAGTGCAGACATCGTAGCGATATGACTGAAAAATTGTTAAACTACGTTAAAAATCCAAATCATACATCACACATAATTTGTCTGTCTTCCCTCTGATCTGTGACATTTTAATAATTTTCATGTTTTTAATCTAGTGCATCTTCAGGACGTTTATCATCAATCAGAATATCAAGATCATAGTTTCCTTTTATACATAACATTTTCTTCCCTTAAAATGTCTTTAAAGTCAGTAAATTCATATCCTAATTTATTAATGTATCTGAATATGACTTCATTTCTGTGCCTCCAGTCAGTTTTCTGAGGTTTTTCTCCTATAATAATATATTTAGTTCTGCTCTTACCATATAACTGGTTTCTTTGCCTTAATGGCTCAGCATTTTTTAAAAAAATTTCCGGAACCTTAAGATCTTGTAAACCCTGACAAAATAAAATCTGTATAAGATTTGTAATTATAATGATATATAATGATGCTATGTAAATAAGTGAATATAATAAACTTACCAGTCTCCATTGGAAGGTAATGACCACACATTACCTCATTCAATACATCACGCACTAATGTCAGGTTCATGCACCACACGCATCATTCGTATGTATACACACACACACACACACCATACATTCACGCTTATGATCCTTGAATCTTACAAAATCTTCGAAATAATTCCTAATGGATTTTTTTCTCAAGTATCCAGATGAAGTATACAGTTCACTAAATGATATTAAACTGAGAAATTATGTTGTTTGCACAGCCAGAAAAGAATATTAATTAAAATAACGCCATCTTCCAACAAATCTTCTCTTACTAATCCACAACGTGATACACAATAGTTGCGTGTATTTTCTCTAGAGAATAATATTCTTATGGATTGGCAGTCAGATTTCTTACTGGCCTTTTAGACTTGTCTCTTGCCATTGAATCTGCTATTTCACTGCCTCCTACAGCTTAATTGGAAGAGCCCGGTGGTTGATAGATTTTCCTCTTTTTATCAGATCTGACGTGATATTGCTACTGCAATCACTTGTTTCGCAGAGAATAATCGAACAGAGCCACATAAAAGGTTGGGTTCATGTAAGATAAGGCGTTATGTAAATAGAACAAGAGCTGGAGGGGGACATTGATCAACTAACCTTTCCTACATTCCGATATTTTTATATTTCTTTTTAAAACTCAAAAGTTCAATACTTAATGCCTTTCAGTTTTGAAATATCCTAATGTTTGGCATCTATTTTCACTTTTTATGTTTTGCTAACTTGTATATTGTATCTAAATAAATTAAATTGCAGTTTTCTTCCTCCTTTTTACATACAAAACTACAACATATAGCTTTATCACCATTTAGTTAAATTTTGACCTTTTCAAAGTAGCAAAAGGCTTCTAAGTCTAAAAGTGGCAGATGGTTCCATTAATCACCAATATCTCTTTTCAACTGTGAACGTAGCGCCTAAATTTCATTATTTTTTTTCCATGAAACTATTTCGCATGAAATTTTATGTTTCCTCTTATCTTTTTCACTCAGTTTGTTATTTTATTAATTCATTTATCTCAAGTTCTCCATATAATAGAGTCATTCCTTTATTAGTAGCGATGGAATTACTATTTGTTTTCGTTTTAGTAGAGATACCTATACAAGGGTGCATTGCAATTGATGTAGTTATTGTTTCCATTGAGGAAAGGATTTATATTGATATGCACTCTACAGAGAATATATTTGTTGCCTGTTGGCTTTTTTGGTTGCATTGGTGTACATTGGTTGCATTGGTGTACAAGTTGTTTTTACGTTTTGTATGCACAAAATCATTTATGTCGCTTTTACGGCCTTTTAAAAATGTTTAGGTTATACAGTTTTGTTCAGCTTTCATCATTTATTTATGACAGTATCACTTTGTTGTTGCTTATTTTGTTTGTTTGTTGGGAGAGGGTTGTTAACACTTTATAACGTTTAATGATATAATCATGCGATTTAATCCGTGATTATCTACGGAAGATGAATTTAGAAGATGATTTACTACATTTTTCTTGCTATTTGAGCTGTATTCTGATAGCTTCTAGATCTTGACCATAATAAGTAATTTGCAGTATGTTCAGATTGTTATTTGTGCTTACGTCATATTAGTCATACTAATTTGTAACGTGCTTGACATTTAATATATAAGTTACTATCATAATATATAAATGGTATTTTCATGTACAATGATGTCACAGTGTCGCGAAAGTGTTTTTACCTACATTTTTATATCTATCAGGGACATGTGCGTCATAAATATCTTCTTCATTGATAATCGTAAAAAGTGCACAAATATAAAAGTAGAACGCAACATATTTTGCACAAATAACAATGAAATCTGAAGTTTGTATTGGGATACCTAAATTGAAGATTCCCACACCCAATGTCATATCATTTAATAAGACATGCTTTCTGCACATTTATTAATCTTACCATGCACTTTTCTCAAGAAAAGAAGATAGTTCAAAATAATGCCTATCTCATTTGAAACTTTACGTTTAGTTACTGAAAACTTCCTCGAATGCAATCCCGAAGATTAAGACAAACTTTGTAAGAAAGTATTTCACTTAGCCTGCAGTGCGATTAGTTGTCAATTAAAAAAGTTCTAGAATGAGAAAGATTTTATGACAGCTGATAACAGGTGCAGCTTTGAAATCCCTATAGCTGTGAAGATAATAAATCCACATAAATTGCTTTGCAAACGAATCATATTCGGTTAATGTTATTAATCCTTCGCTATATCATCACCACATACATAATGTTTGGGAAATTTAAACACGAGTAATTCGAAATTCATTTGCCTACAATTGAGGCAATCCAGGTATTTCCACCAAAGACTAGACGCACTCGAACAATGTCTGGCATGCTTTCGGATATAAAAATCGTGTTGGCTGTCACCATCTTGTACGTGAGAGCATAACTGCTTATGCTCGTGAATGTCTTTGAGACATTGAGAGACACGTGTATAATATATCTCATGCATTATTCTAATCTCCGAGAATGGTCTGCGACGCGCTTCTGTCAAAGACACAAGACAATTTAAGCGTTTCCCAAATAGGAAAGTAAGGGCCTCATTTTTTTCTTGCTGCTGTGCTCGTTGGTTTAAGATACCCCATACCCGCCTATTAACCACCCTTCTTTTAAAGGGTTTTGGCAGTAATCACAACTTTTACGGCGAAGGGCTACCCTAACAAAATCAAGCACCGCAGCAAGTAACCCCCTTTAACTTTGCCTGCCCATCTATCTAAATGGTTGTGGCTTCTTGGCGCGAGATCCTCAGTGTTTCAGACTTTGTTACGATATACAATTAATCATCATAGCAGAACAGACAGAAGATTAACCTTACCTGATAAGACAGCCGGATTCTAGCATCCGAATAAAACTGAAAAACAATTGTCTTATCAACTTACCATTTTTTTTAGCTAATCGTCTACAGTGATTTTGATGTATTTGCCTAGTGATACTGGATCATACGGATTGTCTATTTTCTCTTTAAAATCTGTCAAATGAGACATAACATTGAAGTACTCTGGGTTATCTGTCTTGACTGGAGATAATTTTATCTTTTTTTTGTTCTTGAACTGTACGGTTATATGTTCATAATCATTTTCATTTTCAAATTAGTGTCTTCCAGTTATTTCTTTGTCTAATTTTTATACTAAGATTTGCATTAACTGTAATGCTAAGACTGAGCAATCACATAAAGACGTCTTGCCTTCCGTACTTCATTGGCTTAGTTGGAACAACGTCACTTGCTCATATCATCCTTTACACGAAACTCTTGTATAAGGTCCATATATTTCTCACCTCTTAGATACGTTCACGGCTGATTCAGCATTATGTTGCATGTTGCAAGCTGCTTTGCAAGCTGCCTGCTTATTCTTGTATTAGGCCCTACATTTTACTTGAGTTATACCAATTGCTGTGCTTTCTGCTGAGGTGACACCAGTGGCTGTCACTATCATTGAAAGGTACGTTATTAGCTTTACGACTCTGTCAAAATAACGGCACTCTCTTTTAGCGCAGTATGCTAATTACGGCCATAAAGATAGTACGAGATCAGCTCATCCTTTTCCTCCTCTGATGTCTTTGTGCGAGGGTCAGCTAGAAAATGATGGTGTTTATCAAATCCGAGGAAAGAGGTGAAGCTGTAATTAAGATCTGTTTCAAGATAACTATATGAAACGTCATCTCTCGGAGCAATGTTTGTCGGAATATAAAACATTGTTATTGACCATATCAATAAAATCGTTCTCAGTCTCGCCGATGTAGTCAGTCTGAATGTTAATATTCTTAAGACTAAAGTTTGTATGAGCTAAATACTGACGAACGATAGAGTAAACAGTACCTAAGCAGAAACAACCAATAACTATACCAACAGCCATATTAAACTTCTTTTTTATCATGGAGTATCTCATCTTGGTAAGTATATTTTTTTGTAATTTTGAAGACGAATATTTGAAACAAATCCTCTGGGACACTAGCGGACTCACCAACATATATTTTATTGCTAATCTTTTTGATTTCTCTGATGTATTTATAGAACGTGTCCCTTTCTTCTTGCGTAATTCTTTTAAGTTCATCTTGTTCTACTTAATAGCAATTGTATCCACTAGGACTTATGTAGATACGATCTATCAGAAGCTCAGTTTCTCGTGAAAACTTCAGCAGCGGTTTTCTTTTAATATATTCCGTTTCCATCAATACCTGAAGAGAGCATCATAGTTATCAAGATCTGCATTAGGCTTCATTAAGCCCTCATACTAACAATTGATATAAAATTTCTTTCATTCTCGGTCTGGATATTTTCAAAACTCGATTCTTTTAATTTGCTTATCTGGTTGACCGATTCTTTCTCCATAATTTAACGCGGTGTCCTATCAGGCGCTTCTATCTTTTGTTATCAATATTTACAGCACGGCTAAATATGGTGTTATAAATCTCTCTAGCGACTTTTAACAATCGACCTCTCCAATATTATATATTTGTTTTAGATAAGATCTACAAGGGTAAAAATCTGAAAGGGTGAACATCTTCTGTTTTGGTTCAGTAAATTCGAAAATGATTAGACTTTGCTTGTGTGTTGGGGGATGTTGGGACGAACTCCTCCAGCGTATATATATATATATATATATATATATATATATATATATATATATATATATATATATATATATATATATATATATATATATATATATAATATCGTAAACTTTTTACATCATTTAATCGTTTTAATCGCCAGTTATACAATATTTTTTCCAGTTCTAGGAGCTAAAACTTCCTGATTCTTATTGTGGTTGGGCATTGTATCTGTCACGGTCTACCTAGGTGGACGGATGTTTATCCAACTGACACTAATCCGGTGTTTGATCTGTGGACAAACGCCGCGAGCAAGAAGCCAAGCCAGACGTAGTCGCCAAAAAGATTCTTTGTGCAGAACAGGGCATCATAAATTACACCTGGGTGCTAATCCTTTAAAAGGACATCAAAAGAGCCATTTGTAATAAAATGGTAGGCAACTTATATTGACAGTTCCGCTGATTTACAACTTGCGAATGGTTAGTTCACCGCATCCAATCATAATTAAGCTAGTGGGTGGGCATACTTCTAAGTTTCGAGGATATCAAACTGACTCAATCCCAGAATTATTTAGTAGACCGAGGCAGATTACTTGGTGATTGAACGATTAAGGCTACTCCGAGATACGCACTCGTAAATTTGGCGTGAATCACAGGAAAAAGGTTGTAAACAAAGGGAGCTTCAATAAGGTAGATATTCGTTGGATTTTTGGCTCACACATTGCAACGCCGTAACTGTAAGTACTAATATTATGTTTACGCAATTAATAATAGTATTGTTATAATGAAGAATTACTTTGTAGAGTTTCATTTGTGTACTTATTTGAGATTTGTATTGGAGTTAGGAAATGATTGATGTAAGTAAGATTATGAATGTATGTTTGAATGTGTTCAGAGCATAGATAGTTGTATATTTATATATTTGTATGATTTGTGATGCAAAATAGATGTGTTAATTAATATGTACTGATGTGAATCAATTATCGTTGCCTGTATACGAGTAATTGATATCATGCTTTATGATGTGTTATTATGTTATGATTTTACATTGTGTTTACCATTCATGAATGTATGAGTATTTCGGTGGGAATGGATGCGTGACCCATAAAATTTGATAGCCTTATCTGGGATTAGTGTGAGTGTATGTGCCAAGCAAAATACTACACCCTCCTTGTGTTTTATAGGAAGCTTTCCGGGTGGGACAACTTCAGTTAGAAGGAGAGTCCCGAGAGTCTGAGAGAGAAGACTGAATTAAGACTGTCGGTACAGTCAGGGTCGACGGATTGGAGTCGACGGTTCGACGAGGAAGTCGACGGAAAGGGAAGTGGAGGTGGAGAGGAAATTAGAAGAAGCAAAGGAGAAGTAGAAGTGGAGAGGAAATTCGAAGGAGTAAAGGAGGAGTGCAGGAGAAATTTAGAGACAAATGAGTAGAACCAAGGACAGGGCGAAATTCTCACACTGATTCAGATGATGAAATAGGCACAAAAGGGTCGAGCGATTGGGAAGCTCGCATGTTGAAATTTTATTATTAATTAAATTGTTTTATTTAATTCCACCCCTTTGTACTTTTGTATTTAACTGTTTAATTTCACCCTTTAGTACTTTTGGATTTAACTGTCGGCATTGCTGACTGGGGCTCAGAACCATATTCACCTACTTAACTTCTGAACCATAATCGAGCCTGGGTGGGTGCCATACCTAAATAAATATTGGAAAAACCCCACCCCATTTTCATATAACCAAAACCATACACGGGTATAAAAATAATTAATTAAACCCCATAACACTCTAGGGTATAACTAAAACCCTACCGTAACAGTATCTTAATCCAAAAATATTTATTAATAGCTTTTTGAAGCATTCTTCCCCATCGAATTTCCTAATACTGTTCCACGTGTAAGTCTGATTTGGATAATTTCATGGATACATTGACGATTCTCTTGCAAGAAAACCTATATGATTTTTATTAGTAGCATCAACAAGGTGATGAATGTACCCGACATTATTTCGAACACGTTTTGTTCCAAATAGAATCGGCATGGGACTTATTGGTTATGTCGGCGCCGTATATTGGTATATATGTTGTAGTAATTCTATTTAATCCCATATCAAGTGCCCCAGTCATAGTGTCCCCAGCCTTTTTAACCACGGAGGTTAAAAGCGTTTCTTTAGACTATAGAGTAAGGAACAGCATACTCACCGGTGAATTTGATATGCGCCTGATGCCCGTGTTAGGCTCGCCTTGTATTTGAATCAACAGACTTATTCGGATGATAATTACGCAGGCACTTAACACTAGAGCCGTATGTTGGTTCACCAGATACATCCTGAATCAGGCCAATGATTACTTTCCTCCCATGTTAACAGAGCCTTTCATTGCTGTGCCAACCCCTAGAATGTATTCTCTTATATTTGTGTGTCAACGTTATAGCTAGCAGCATCCGGAACATCAGCTGGTGGTAACCATGTTAGTCGGCCACTAGTACGCTACGTGCGAGTTTGGTACAAATCACCACTGGTTTTACACACTTTTGGCGTGCTGAAGGTGCTTATCTGTTGTAAGCTCTCTGCTTGTCCGTTTGTCAGAGGAAATAATGTTTCTAGGTTGATTATCTTCTTACCTTCTATATCAAGATGTCCTATAATAGTGTTACAGATTTCTTGACACTTGCTGTTCCAAAACCATTACTGTCCCCGATTAGTATTCCAAATTTTGAGTAGTAGTTCATTTTTATTATATTAGCGCCGATAAAATTTAGTATTGTGCCAGTAATAAGGAGTCATATAAATTTTTAAAACGTAAGGAAGAGCAGCACAATATTGATTTGCAAAACTGTAACTACCTTATCGGTGGAAGAACTTGCTTGGGTTAAACAAATTTACCGATGAACGATAATCTAAATTTTGATAAGTTGTACATTTATACCGTTAACACTGATCCGCAAAGAGTATCAGATGCTAGCCGATCATAACGAGAAGTTTATTAATGAGCTTGGGGTAGCCAATGACATCTTTACTATAAAGTATCCGGACGATGTTTACCGGACAAGGAACTTGACGACAGCGAGCGTAAGATTGTAGTCTTTGATGATATTCCACTGAAGCACAGTGTGATCAATAAAATTAATTCGTATTTCTCGCTGTCACAAAATAAGCGCTGCAACGCTATAATCTTAGCTAAGAATTATTATAACGTCGACCATTTTATCAGAAGACACTAGCTGCTTTATGCTATTCTTAGGCCTTGATAAAACTGATATCCAGAATATAGCGCGATAACAACTCAGATGTGTATAGAAGTTTGCTGGCCTTTATCGCCGAGCTAACACGAATTTTTTTCTTATTCGATCGCTTTACAACATGCAGGAGCAAAATATTTGGACGAGGTATCAACAGATTTTTAAGAGGTCATGATTAAATAATGCCATTCTCAACGCTGAAAATTTTTGTAGAAGCTAGAGAAAGAAACGAGATTTTTGCTGAAGGGCGGCTTGGACTGCAGCAGACCGCAGAATATAAACCTAGGTTTTTTTTAAAAAAACCAGTAACAGAGGTTCTCATGGGAGATGAAGGTCAGAATGAATTTACCGTTGCTTGGCAAAGAAATGTTAGTCCAACTTACAGAGCAACAAATAAAACATGCAAAGGCAAACAGATAAATTATGATGTATCATTGCTTGAACTGAGGCAGAATAACAAGGCAAATTTGGCCATGACC